>OMNZ01045063.1:0-10774 GCA_900303255.1 Lesueurigobius sanzi | reverse complement strand
CAGTAATAAAAAACAACTATTTATTGTACCTATGAGATCATTTTTCTTCAGTTTCTTTGGAATATGTATTGTATTATGGACGCTATATTGGGATACACTTGTATCGGGTACGTATCGTACCGTGAACCCTGTATCGGGATATGTATCGTATTGAGGGCCCTGTATCGGGATATGTATTGAGGACTCTGTATCGGGATATGTATCAGATCGTGGGCCCTGTATCGGGATATGTGTCATATCATGGGCTCTGTGTCGGGATATGTATCGTACCATGGACCCTGTATCGGGATATGTATCATATCGTGGGCCCTGTTTCGGGATATGTATCATATTGTGGACCCTGTATTGGGATATGTATAATATCGTGGGCCCTGTATCGGGATATGTATCCTCAATTCACATGCAACATAACATATATTTAATTACTAAACACTATACAAGGTACATAGTTGAAAACTAAACAGGTACAAAATTAAATAATAATAAATAAATAAAAAATGACAATGTTATAGGAGAAAGCTTTTTGGATAAAGGGCGAAACGTCCTACACTCCAACTACAGAGTACAGGTGAAGAATGAAAAATCTAATAAATAAATGAAAAAAGATTTATCATGGCGTTGCTTATAGCGCAGCGCGATTCATGAATGATCTAGATGTTTGCAACTATTGTTGCCCCATTGACCACATTTGTATGATGTCAAAGCCTAATTTTGACCCATTAATGAATGTACAGAACGTTTAATATTTTACCGTAAAAAATGGCATGTAAAAGTGCCATCCGGTTTTATTGCTTTTTTGAGGGTTGGATATGCATCCAATGGCCACTAAACCTCATCTTATAATATGTTAATGATAGGAAATCTCAGAAATTACATAAATGTCCTAAAAACACATATGACATACCTCGCCATACTTTTATGTAAGGACTGGCTTCACCATTCATGCAAACTGTATCGGGCCGGGATCTCTAACCCTCTAACTAGAATGAAATTGCAAGAATTAATTTTGATGAGATTGTACTGTATGTCTGTACCTTTAATTTCATGAACATTTTAGTTTTACCTAGTATCTTTTACTTACATTTTATACCTAGTCTCCAAACTGTCCAGACTGGTTCTTATCAAAGAGATTCTTCAATATTTATTCCCTTGCCGGATTGATTGCGCTTTAAACAAAAACAAAATAAACGGAATATCTTTACACACTTTTTATTCACTAATAAGTAGCTTATTATAAAACTAAACAAGATCCCAAAACTCCTCTGAACTGTCTTTGTAATTAAAGCATCAACAAAATGAAACCATAATCCATTATTTACATTTTTTGCTACAGATACAGGCAATTTTTGCCACTTTTAAATATAACATGACAGAAAACATTTTTTCTCATGTAAGGTTTCAAATTGATATGACTCATTTTAAATATGTCCCCTATTCACCTGCAGTGCCTCGCCTTAAACCAAAAATAAAATTCCCAGTAAACCCATGGATCTGACCTGTCCTTCTCCCGTTCCCAGGTTCATGTACACAGACTGGGCCGACAGGGACAACTCGGAGACGCGGAGGAAGACCCTGGTGGCACTGTTCACCGATCACCAGTGGGTGGCGCCGGCGGTGGCCACAGCGGACCTCCACGCTCAGTACGGCTCGCCCACGTACTTCTACTCCTTCTACCACCACTGTCAGAGCGACGCCACCCCGCCCTGGGCCGACTCAGCGCATGGAGACGAGGTAACAGCCGGGACTGGCCAGAGCAATCATCCTTTGAAATACTTTTGAACAGCTTGATTTTACTGTTTTCTTTGTATTAACTTAAAGCCACAGTGCGGACATTCCAGCTTATATGAGGGCTGGGCATTTCATCGAATTTCAAGCGAGTCATGACATTAAAAAAGGTTGATGTTTCCCCCAAATATTGGAGCACTAAGGAACATGAGCATTTCTTTCGGATTTCTACTCCAATGGATCCGGTCGGTCAGAGATGCTTTTCTAGTCAAGAACTATCAGTAAACTTCATCATAATGCTTAACCTTGTGCTAGGATGTTAGCTAGCTTGGTTGATGGAATCTGTCATTCTTTCTTCAAACACTTTGACTTTCATGTGTTTTTACGTTGTGCCTGGCCATGTGAGAGGTGTGGTGTGTTTTCATGTTGTGCCTCGCCATGTGTGAGCTGTGGTGTGTTTTTATGTTGTGCCTGGCCATGTGAGAGCTGTGGTGTGTTTTTTTATGTTGTGCCTGGCCATGTGAGAGGTGTGGTGTGTTTTTATGTTGTGTCTGGCCATGTGAGAAGTGTGGTGTGTTTTTATGGTGTCCCTGGCCATGTGAGAGGTGTAGTGTGTTTTCATGTTGTGTCTGGCCATGTGAGAGGTATGGTGTGTTCTTATGGTGTCCCTGGCCATGTGAGAGGTGTGGTGTGTTTTTATGTTGTGCCTGGCCATATGAGAGGTGTGGTGTCTGTGTAGCTATTGTGTGGATAGGGAGGTGCCACCTGTAGTAGAAAGTTAGAAGTTAGCACGCAGTTTCAAAGTGAAGTGATGTAACAGTACAACAGGATCGGGCCGCACACTCTGTATAATCACCGCTACTATAAGGCCATGTTTATTTGTTTTTATTTATTTCTTCTTATTAAGACAAACATTGATTTGAAAATCGAGATTGTTCGATATAGTAAAAATAATCGTGATTCTTTTTTTTTTCATAATTGCCCAGGCATAATGTTATATGTTGGTGTGGCACAAGAGAAACTGGATGTTTCTGCATTCTGATTGGCTACACGTCACAATTAACAGGCTGCACACTAAGGACACACAACACACGAAACAATCCAACATGTTGAATATTGGTCGGGTCGCATTGTCCTTCCGAGCAGACGAGAGCAGTCGTAACACATCACACATGGCAGGAACATCTGATAAGATTATCTTACGATAATCGGGGCGTCCATACCATTGTTGGAAGGGGAGGATCGGGGCTAAAATCGGCCTAATTATCCTGCCGTGAGAACCAGGCATTAGTAAACCTGGGGCCATTATCAGTGCGGACCGTTTGTTTCAACTCGGCCCCGCTCGGTCGCAGGACCTAAAGACACTTTCTTTGGGCCAAGCCTCAGACAGAATGTTGTCAGTCTGTAACAATCAAGCTGTCGTCACATATTGTGTCACACAGCAATTAAATTGGGAACGAAGAATACTGACACAATGAGGATTACTGTGGCACGGAATTGCTGTCTTAAATATAAGTAGAAAACTTCCTTCATTCATTAAATTCAAATGACGTAAAAGTATTTCATATAGATTTTTAAACTATTGAAGGGGTTAAATGTGCAATTGCTTTTGAAGAATTGTGCTTTTGTGTCAAACCAGGACTAAACAGAAGAAAATAAACTCTCTAGCTGTTCATCATAACAAGGTCCTTGTGAAAATAAATGCACTATAGTACTCTAGTACTTTACTACTTTCAGTACAAACATATAGTGGGGTAGAGAGCACACAGTTTATTTTAGCAAAGTACTTTATACTTTTTACTTCATTACTTTAACCCACTTGATGATCCAATTTAAACATGAAATACCAACGAAAAAGTGTCCTAATACTGCATTACCATTTTTTGGGGGGATTTTGGAGCCGACTAGTGAAACGTGAGGTGTGGTGTGTTTTTATGTTGTGCCTGGCCATGTGAGAGCTGTGGTGTGTTTTTATGTTTTGCTTGGCCATATGAGAGGTGTGGTGTGTTTTTATGTTGTGCCTGGCCATGTGAGAAGTGTGGTGTGTTTTTATGTTGTGCCTGGCCATGTGAGAGGTGTGGTGTGTTTTCATGTTGTGCCTGGCCATGTGAGAAGTGTAGTGTGTATTTATGTTGTGCCTGGCCATGTGAGAGGTGTGGTGTGTTTTTATGTTGTGCCTGGCCATGTGAGAAGTGTAGTGTGTATTTATGTTGTGCCTGGCCATGTGAGAAGTGTGGTGTGTTTTTATGTTGTGCCTGGCCATGTGAGAGGTGTGGTGTGTTTTTATGTTGTGCCTGGCCATGTGAGAAGTGTGGTGTGTTTTTATGTTGTGCCTGGCCATGTGAGAAGTGTGGTGTGTTTTTATGTTGTGCCTGGCCATGTGAGAGGTGTGGTGTGTTTTCATGTTGTGCCTGGCCATGTGAGTGGTGTGGTGTGATTTTATGGTGTCCAATTTAAACATGAAATACCAACAAAAAATTCTTCAGTCTTCATCTGTACTCTGTAGTTGAAGTTTCTACACTTCAACTACAGAGTACAGATGAAGACTGAAGAATTTTTGCCTACGATGGACAACTCCTGTACGACTGAGAACCTACACAAACCAACAAAAAAGTGTCCAAATACTGCATTAGCATTTTTTAGCCCTGGGCTAATGTCTACTCTTCTGTTTATAGTGTATTAAAATAAAGAAATCCTTCTGCTACAACTACACAAAGGATTTCACCCGTAATAATGCGTGTCGTTACCGCGGCTCGCCTCGGTGTTGACGGCCCTCGTGGTTGCGACAGTGCCTTTGCAGTGGCCCCCTGCTCTGATGGTGCAGACTCTACCGGAGCGTGACTAAACACATTTGGGACGAGGCTCACGTTCGGCCCGTTATGTCAGCGCATTGTTGTCACTTCTGCTCGGCCACAACAACCGGAGGAGCTGCTTTCTCTCCTCCGACTCACTCTGCCTCGGAAATACTACATCATATACTGCAGTACACGGAATACAGCACATACTGCAGTACATGGATATCTAGGCTACGACATACAACACTTGTTTTATCAAGAAGACTGAATTTATTGTAATTGTTGGGAATATGTTGCGTTCACGTGAGATCACAACATTCTACAAAGCCTAATTGAGGTGAAGGGCAGCTGAAAATTATATGGAAGTAAAGTAACTATGGTAACTTCAAGTCTTAGTTTATGGCTAATTTCTCTATAATTCCTGGGCCAATCCACATGAAAACAAAAATTGTCACAAAGTCCAATGTCTGTCAGCACATATGAACTAAGGGCTAATTATTTTCTCATAAAGGTGTCAAAAGGTGGTGACATCATACATATAAATGGCCAAAATTGCCTATAATTTTGGCAATGAAATCTATCTTCTTTTTGAATACATTTATTGAATTGGGTGGCATGGTGGCATTTATTTATTTAAGAGAAAAAGGGGGAACAGTACATATTAAAGAACATTTAAGCAAATGTAAATATGCCAGATTATGGGCTAATTTCCATCTGCAGACCCCCTGGCAGGTTGATGTCTAAATCTTGTACACAAGAAAGAAACACAAGCTATACACTATATACACAGTACACTTCAACAGCACAGACATTTACACACAGCACAAGAGAAAGACATGTACAGAGACAATGAGCACAAACAGCCAAACAATGACAGTGGAACCAAATCTACTGTACTACACATCCTCCCATTACACAGAGCCACTCACCATTGAGTTGCACTCATTCCTATTGCACCAATATCTTAGCATTGCCTACATGTTACACATGCTCACATAATTGCCTCTCTCAGCCACAGTTTTAACTTAAATGTCAGCAGACTCATGCCTTCTCTCACTGATGGGAGAATACTGTTCCAGATCTTTGTGCCCTGGACTGACAGGACGTTTTGAGAAAAGGCTGTACGTCTGAGCGAGAGTTCACGGTCTCCTCTGACAGAGGCCCTAGTCACTTGTGTAGAGCCACTGACAGATTTCTGCTTGATGAACTCATTCATTGTCAACAGTTATCGCTCTTGCCTCACAGCAAGAAGGTCCTGGGCTTGATCCCAGGACTGGGGCTATGGAGTTTGTATGTTCTTCTCGAGGTGCTCTGGTATCCCCTACCACTAAAACATGTACAATAGGATACCCTCTGGGGCCACGACTCCCCTGAAAAAAGAGATTATTGATCTCAGTGGGACTTTCCTGGTTAAATAAAAGTCAAATACAAAATAAGAAACAAGTTATTAGTTAAAAAAAATCTCTCTCTCTCTATATATATTTTTTTTGGGTTCAAAACTCAATAAATCATTTTATTTCAATTTGTTACCATCTCGATAGTCCTATAGATCTAGTTACACATGTTTCTGTGTAAGTATAAATAGCTCACTGCCATTGTGTTACACAAAAGCAGCTCACAGGGTCTAAAGCTCTGTTCAGGCCATGTTAGAGCGGTTCACTTGTGGGGGATCAACCCCCACTAGTCTGCCTTTCTGCAGCACTTCAGACAAGCGCTCTCTAGCCTATTGGGATTGGCCACCAGAGGGCGCAGTGGAGCTACGTTCATGCCGGTTAAAGCAATAAATTTATATGACTTCTTAACTTTCAATTCCCGCTCTCTGCCACTGCACTATGTTTTATCAACTCAACTCAACTACTATGCTGTAATATCGTGTTAGATCTGACTAAATACCTTTCAAACTGTAATTAACAAAGTGAGTCTCACACCTTGCTATCAAGCAAGCTTGTTTTGCTACATATTTAGCTCAAATCTAAGTTGCTAAACACCAAATCAACTTTTTTTTGCTGATTAACTGTATACATGGGTGTCTAATAGTGTTGCCTACATGTCTCCATAATTACTTTGACATTTTAGTGCACATTTGTAGAAATCTAACTTTTGTGCTTAAAACCGTCTGTGTGGCGCCCTCTGGAGGGTAAAATTATATGGGATTTGACTTTTAGAGTCTGTCACCTTATTGGTTCAACCGGCGATGTGACGACACAGAACTGATGTGACGTTAACAGCTCTGCCGCTGTGGGGAATATAAACAGCTCAGTCTCCCTCCGCACAGGCCCTTTCACAGCAGTTTTTGAATTTGGTGAATGGGCGGAGTAAACTTTGGAACAGGGGGTTAGTTGGTCTTTAATTTGATCAAGTTCATAGGCGCCGATTTATGTTTTCCCCCGTGGGTGCCCAGTCAGACTCACTGAAAAAAATTGGTGAGGCCGCGGGTCGTGCTTACAGGTATGTTGGTCTAGCCCACTGAGCTAACAGGAAATGTATTCAGAAAGCGGCTGTGCGCCGATTTATCTAATACTCGTGACCCCGCCCCTGCAGTGTGGCCAAACAAGACAAAAAAATGACTGATTTACAGGTTAAATCATTTTGGCGCCTATGCTACTGGCTGTCTGCCACATGTGGGTGCTCAGTATTTTCCGTGGGTGCTCGAGCCCCGGAGCACCCACGGTATCGGCGCCTATGATCGAGTTGTAATTGTTTTTTCTTTTAGGCTTGTAGTATTTGGTCGAATGCATTTCTCCTCATCTCAATCCTGTATATGCCGATTCTGCCGAAAGCACCCCTCCCAAACCGCTCCAATAAGCTAAAGCGCTCCAGACCCCAGTCCTGAAGTGGTTTGAGTTGGGAGCGGCTTGGACCCGCTTTGGGAGTGGTACAGTTTGTCAAATCAAATCAATTTATTTTTATAATGCCCTATATCACAAAAAGCTTTGACTAATAGGGCACACATTCATTCAAACACATGAAACAATGTCCCAACAACACATAATCCATCCTTAAGTCCACGATTTAGCTGTAGAAGGAAGGGTCTAAGTCATCGAGTCACGCCACGGCGGAAAGGTTCCGGTCAACGGGTCGTCCTTAAACAAGAAAGAGATGTGATGTGAATAGCAATGAACGGATTAAAAAAAAAACGTAAAATATATGCATGGTTTATACAATAAGAACAAGAGGATAGGGCTCAGTGTGCCCTACTTCACCCAGCATCATTGCTCCTAAGGCGGCTGTAGGTTATTATTGCCCACCCCCTTTTTAAAGGATTTATATCCAACAGATGAATATACAGCTATACAGATTTTAAATACCCTGTTATGTCATCTGAATGGCATTTTGCATAAGGTTACATTAATTAGTAGGAGAAAGGACAGAGGGGCCCTTAGCATCATGATAATTGTCAGGCACAAGTCCATTTAATGAACACATTTATTCATTAAATATTCAAATATTACTTCAAAAGCTGCGGAGACACTCACAAAACTGGAGACTCCTGGCCTAAACTGATCCAGGCCCAGACTGGGTCTAGCTGCTCCAAACTGGGGCCACTCCTGCACTGGTGTCCACAGCGGTTCGATAAAGGAGGAGTTCTATTGATTGGATGAGGGGGAACGCACAGTTGAGCAAATACAAGTCCTAGAGCAGAAATAAACATTAGTCATATTTAACCAAGCGCTGAGCGGCTGTGTCCAGTTAATGTTGAGCTAAAATGTTTAGCAAAACAAAACTGTCTGATTAGCAGCAGCTGTTTCCACTTGGACTCTCGCTTCGAGAATAAAAATGATGCATTTCTTATTTGAAGAAGATTTATTTATATTGCACATTTTCAGACTCAATGGGGTTCACAGTAAAAACAGCAGAAATACACAAACAACAATTACACTTCAGGAAGAATTTAGAAAGTGTCTAGCCAAAGATCTTTAATAAACCTCTAGATAGGACATGGCCATAGTAATATAAGCTGTGTTCAAGTGACATCACAACATTCTAAAGAGACTATAGTTTAGAATCAAGGTGGAGGTGCAGCTGAAAACTATGATAACTGTTTGTAGTCTTAGTTTATTGCTAATTTCTGTAATTGGCTGTTGTGTCTCTGTAATTCCTGGGTCAATCCACATGAAACAAAAACTGTCACAAAGTCCAATGTCTTCTCTGTCAGTACATATGAACTAAGGTCTAATTTTCTCATAAAGGTGTCCAAAAGTGGAGACAATAGTCAGAGCAGGTTTGTGAATCCAATCACTAAAATTATTTTGCCAAGTTGAAAATGATCTCCCAACAGATAATTTTACAAAAACACATTTTGAAAGCAGTAGGTTGTGTTCACGTTACAGAGTCGGGGGAGGGGCCAATACAACTCTATGAGAGAGAAACCGTTTTTGAAAGAAAATCTCCAAAAGAAAATGTCCAAATGTTTTCCCAGGTTATTATTTGACAGTGATGTGAACCTGTCATATTATTCTTATGGCTGACAGTCCTTTCTACTGGCCAACATCACATGTTTTTGAATATTGTCACCACTTTATTAGAAAATAATTAGACCTTAGTTCAGGGCTCTTCAATTATATATTTCTTACTGGGCCAGATTTTTCAGATGTTATTGATCTCTGGGCTGGTCATTTTGCGAGCTCCACACCATCAACAAACATTAATATTGAATGAATGGATGAGCATGTACTACCATAATTGCTCAAATAGCATTTAACATTGAATATTTTAAACTATATTCCCACATTTAAAACCCTAAAAACACACATGATTATAACTCACAGTAACAATCATGTGTTATTTCAGTCATCTAAAGGCCTTTCCACTTTTACATTGTTGCATATTACTGAAGGCTTGATGCTAAGCACCAGTGGGCCAGACTTCTGTCAACAACAGAGGGTGTTCTGTTACTGGTCAACGTTTTGCTGTTAGTGTTTTATTGGCGCTTGTGTCAACTCCACAGCTCAGCGTGAGGGGGCGGAGCTAACAGACAGGAGCAGGGACGGACAAAGGCTACAGAGCAGGGCTTAATTTGATCCGGCTTTTGGGGGAACGCATTCCGGGAAATCTGAATTTTTAGCTTTATTGGATCCGGGAAATAAACTACTCCAACAACTTTCAAATATGCAATTATTTTGGGCTGTTCCCCCATAGAATCCACCCAGTACACAAGTGTTCCTGAAAATCTGGGTTTACAAATTAAGCACTGCTACAGAGGGAGTGGGAAACACAATCAATCAAATTATTTTGATGTCGCCCAATATCACAATAAGAGTCGCCTCAGAGGCTTCAAAGACTTCAACACAAAGACACAAGGAGCAAATGTAATGTCCATACAGATGTAGTGTCCAAACAGATGTAGTGTACAAACAAATGTAGTGTCCAAACAGATGTAGTGTCCAAACAGATGTAGTGTCCAAACTGATGTAGTGTCCAAACAGATGTAGTGTCCAAACTAATGTAATGTCCAAACAATTGTAGTGTCCAAACTAATGTAGTGTCCAAACAGATGTAGTGTCCAAACAAATGTAGTGTCCAAACAAATGTAGTGTCCAAACAGATGTAGTGTCCAAACAGATGTAGTGTCCAAACTAATGTAATGTCCAAACAATTGTAATGTCCAAACTAATGTAGTGTCCAAACTAATGTAGTGTCCAAACTAATGTAGTGTCCAAACAGATGTAGTGTCCAAACAAATGTAGTGTCCAAACTAATGTAGTGTCCAAACTAATGTAGTGTCCAAACAAATGTAGTGTCCAAACAAATGTAGTGTCCAAACATATGTAGTGTCCGAACAAATGTAGTGTCCAAACTGATGTAGTGTCCAAACTAATGTAGTGTCCAAACTAATGTAGTGTCCAAACAAATGTAGTGTCCAAACAAATGTAGTGTCCAAACTGATGTAGTGTCCAAACTAATGTAGTGTCCAAACTAATGTAATGTCCAAACTAATGTAGTGTCCAAACAAATGTAGTGTCCAAACATATGTAGTGTCTGAACAAATGTAGTGTCCAAACAGATGTAGTGTCCAAACAGATGTAGTGTCCAAACAGATGTAGTGTCCAAACTAATGTAGTGTCCAAACAAATGTAGTGTCCAAACTAATGTAATGTCCAAACTAATGTAGTGTCCAAACTAATGTAGTGTCCAAACTAATGTAGTGTCCAAACAGATGTAGTGTCCAAACTAATGTAGTGTCCAAACCTGGGGGATCCCAAGGAAGCAAGAAAATACCCAATACATATTTTTATAACCTTTTGGTTTATAAA
>OMNZ01045058.1:0-14706 GCA_900303255.1 Lesueurigobius sanzi | reverse complement strand
GGGGGTGCGGGGGGGGGGGGGGGGGGGGGGGGGTTGCGAGGTCGAGGGTTCAAAGCCCAGGTGCTCTGCCTCGAAGCAGGACACTCCAGTCCAAACAGTGTGAATGACTTTGGAGAATGCGGAGGTTAAACAGCGGGATCAGAGACACAAACACAGACAGGTGAGTATCGGAGCGCAACACAATGCTCTCACTGGGGACGAGACCAGGATGTACTGGGAGTATATTGAAAAAAGCTTTTAATATACTGTAGCGCTTTGGAGCAGAGGTGGTCAAAGCGCGGCCCGGGGACCAGATGAAACCACACAAGCTTCTTGCTGATTTGACACACATCTCCAGAGACGGTACTTTTTAATGCAAGTTTAATAATTATACACAAGTGAACAATTTGTTTGCAAAAGCAGATATCTCCATTTAGGATGATTTGCAAAATTGATTTAGATATCTCGTTGACATTTAGTTAGAAAGTGAATGTCTATAACTCAAATTGATCAGTTACATGATGCTAAATACTCCCAAACTCTCACCCTTTACAGTTAAATGTTTTAAATAGCTTTTCTTTGAACATAATTATCAAAAATACAATTCAATTTTATCTTGTTTTTTTTCCTCTGAAATGATTCCAAGTACCCCCTGCTAAGCTCTAGCGTACCCAAGAGTCCCTGTACCCCTGGTTGGGAATCACTGCTCTACAATAAAAGTAAAGTTGGGTCAAATTGAAGGAACCAGCAACACGTTGAATCGATTTGATCAATAACACGTGACTTTCTGATTCACTAAAATAGATCTGGAAATGCAGCTACACAAAGAGAAAATTACAAGCATACAATGGTTTTTGTCAATAGGATTTATCTGTTTTTGCAAATGAACTCTTCAAGTATAACCTGAGATTCACCTGACAAACATTAACACATTACAAGAAAATACAAGTTTATTCTTAGAGAAGTATTCAAACTACAAAAGTGTTATAACAGTAATAATGTTTTGAAATAAATAATAATTGCTTGAATTTGTATTTTGTTGTCTAGCTTGCTCTGGCAAAGTGCTGAACTGTCATTATAACACAACAGTCTGCAGCAGGTTCTGGATTGGAACCATTGACCTTTGGATCTGTGGACGAACGCTTTAATAAAATGAGCCACTGGTAAAGGTTTGCTCTTCATACTGTCACGGTAAAGTTGATTTTTGACACATAAAAACACTGCAATTTTGTTTTAAATGTTCAGGCTTTGGGGCAGTTTGCTCTTAGCATATAAACCTTTACCTGGAAACACATCAATTATCAAATCTTTGTATAATTTTTGCACTGATGCGACGTTTCTCCCTAGAACAGATCGGAAATTGGAAAAACTCAATGACAATTTTCTCAAAATGCATCACATTTCTCACGTCTCCACTTTAGTAGCACCTACAGCCTGATTTATTGAGTTTTGAACCCCAAAAACCTGATTCTGGATTCACATATTTGAACGTATATACACTATTTGTCTGGGCTGTATTAAGGAGCAGACAGTATTTCACAAAAGGCCTCCTGCATTGTGTTTAATTGTGTTTAATTGTCTTAATTGCTGATATGGACACTTGCCAATTTTGATACCAGTTTGTTGTCCAAATAAAATTAACCCTATTACAAAGCATACAGGCCATTCAGAGAATATCCAGCAAAAACACAGCCTTACTTTTTCGCAAATCCACTGTCATTGATTTAATTTCTAGTCGTTAGGAGATGTCACTTTGAACGTGGGCGTCTTCATCCCGCGTGGGCAACTCTTAATAATGCTAATCTTCCTCCGGAGCAGAAATCTGGTGCAGGGATAATCTCAGATAAATATAGTTAATTGAGGCCAGGTGAACTTTCTTTATCAGCGGCGCAGTCAACCAATCTGAGGAAAAACGTGATAATTAGAATGGAGATGTCTGCTCGGAGAACAGAGCCGGCTCCTGTCCCTCAGCCATTTTTAAAGGGATTATATCTGATTTTACACATCACAAACATGCACACAATTATGCAGGTAATGTGCAGGTAATATGTGACAAATGTGACAAAAGAAACAAAGACATGGCTGGAACACAAAGATTACTGTTTAAAATTAAGAGCTCGGGAATATAACATGACTGAACAGACAATTACAATATTATATGTGTGATTATGTGTGCATTATATGATGAAGGATGATATAGGCTTCTGATAAGGCAGAGGCTTGTGGGTACAATTCCCAGGATGGACCTCCATCAGTCTCAGTCGTCACACAACTTTCTCCCACTGCTCAAAGGCTTGACTCTCACACTATGGTACAGCCGCCCAGCCTTATCCACATCTACAAACCTTCCTTTTCTAATAAAAAAGACAAATTCCAGGCACAATCTGCAAAAAGTGATGAAAAAAAAAACATTTCTCGGCTCTATGATACGGTATGTAGTGAAAAAAGCACCATTTGCCGGATACGAGCAATTCCTGTAACTTGTATCTATCATGAGGCTGATAGTCAAATGTTTTGTCACCCGTGATTCTCTTCGAACCTTCTTTCGTTTGTGTATTTTTGTTATTATTGTCATCTATTCAAATTGATTCTGTTTTGTTCGTTTCTGGTGATCTTTGGTATTATATAATTGTAAAACACTTTGGTTCGACTATGTGCTATACTAATAAAATGTTACCATACCACACAAAACTGTGTCCAATAATGATTTTAATTGGGGGTGAAAAAAGTCCATATGAGAAATCGCGATGTCGTTATGTTCGGGGCTTTGGAAGGCACCATGAATGCTTTAAATAAATAATAATAGTTATATGATAGGCAAAACTGTTCACAGACAGTGCTGTGTGTGATTTACATAAACTGAGCTACTTGTCTAAACGCCTCAGCTGTTGCCTACCATTCGCCCAAACATATGCTGAAAATTTTGGAAGAAAATAATAACAGCGACCGCTCCTATTAGAGCAAGGAACTTCAGGTTTCTGCCTTCCCATTTGGCTTCACACAGCAAATAATACTGCCACGTCAATCCATTGTGCTAAATAGAGTCCGCTCTATCAATAAAAGTGGACATTTATTGAGTTTGAGTGAATCATAAGCCAGATTCACACATGTGCCCTCAGCAGGACAATGTCAGGATAAAGGTTTTATTCCAAAGATCCTGACAGTGCCAGGAGAATATCCTGCATGTGTGAATCTGGATATAGGTTAGCATCGTTAGCCTGGACATGTCACAACCAGGTGGGACTTAACATCCTGCACTGTAGGCTGTTGCTCCACTATCAGTTCTTATAACATTCTGTAAATGAAGCTGATTCTTACAGGGGTGGGAGTTTATAAGTTATAGTCTTCCACTCCTTTTGAACAAGTCAAGTATTATTATTACGTGTTGTAAAATAAATTACAATTGTAAATAAACATCATGCAATTGCTGAGGATGTACAGATTGTATATGACGTAATATAATTGAACTCGAAATAAATACATCAACCAATCCTTGGTCCAATGTCAAGAGAATTCATCCTGCTCCTATTCAGCACCATGTAATGTAACTTTATATTACTTTTGTTTTTATTATGATTGTAATACTGTCATGGCTGAATAAAGAAATGAAATGAAATGAAAATGAAATGAAATGAATTTTATGATTCGTGAAACGTCAATCATCTAACTGAATAGTAACAGTATATATTATATTCAGGCAGAGGTTGTGTTTCTTCATACAGTAACCTTTTTCCGAGTCATGGAATGAAATTGGTTTTGTTCTACTTCAGTGCATATTGTAAACTCTGATATAATACTGTACATCTAAATAGAGCTTTTTTCCAAGATCATGAGCTTTCAAGCTAGTATTCTAACATTTCTGTCACAGTGACCCTGAAAGGTGACCTTGCAAATGGTGAAATATAATATCATATAATAGGGATGTTAGGAATGAGATTGGACCACAACAAATAATTTCATCATCTGTAGCCTTAAAATAAAACATGTACAGTGCCTTTAAACCTTCATTACTTCTAAATACTGCAATCAAAGTGTGTACCAGCACGTACCGACCTACACACAGCGCTTCGCCGTTGCCTGGTGCCGTTTAAAAAGCCCCCTCTCTCTCTGGCCTCTCGCTCCTTCGCGCCCGTCCACCATTAACACCCCAGAGAGAGCCCGTTCTAATCGCCCATTCAGCCACACACTATCGGCCTAATTACGGACTTCATTATCCCTCCGCACTTTGTTTTTCTGCGCCGGAGGAGGCAGCAGGGGAGCGGACGGGGCCAAAGAGCGCGGAGGGCAGTGGCACCTTTTTCCTACATGTGCCGTGTGTTATTTTCTTCCCCGTCGAAGGCAATGCTAAGACCTCGGCCACAGATCTAATGAGGACTAAGTGAGAATGCTTTTAACTAGCCTCCCGAGTGCCACCCCAAAAGGACAGCCGGGATGCGAGCTAATATGGACATTTAAAGGGACAATTAGTGTTGACTTTAGTGTGAGGAAGGATGAAAGGGAGTGTCCTTGTAGATATAGAGGATTCCGAAGCGCAAATAACCTTCTGCCACTGTATGTTAGCGTGAAATGTGTGGTATAACCAAGTCTCGCAATAATTAGGTCTAAGAATACTTGCGGTGAGAGGGATTTTGGAGACCCTTATTAGGGCTCATGTTGACAACATGTACATTTGCTTTAAGTAATTAGCACATTTAAACATTATTAGTCTTTATGCTTGTGATACAACAGGCAAAAATTATGTTCAAAGCTGGGAATTTGTCAAAATGTTTAGCTAAATTACCAGTATAAAGGTTATGCGTAATGTTATAACATATAGCACCAGGATGGCAGCAACAAAGTGTGAACTGTACTCCTTTTACAATGTTGAAGGTTCTATTCCCATTGATTTGAAATGTGCCTAACCTCTATACTGAATATAATGGTCATGAAAGCACATTTTAAACTTTGATTATCTATTTGTTTGTTTGCTTTTTAGTCTGTAGGGTTTTTAGAGAGGACAGTGCAGGGTGAAAGGGGGTGAAGATCAAGGAAAGACATCAGAACTTGGACTCACCTGGGACCCGAACCCACGATGGTCGCATGAACAAGGGGGAAGTTGAACAAGATTTACAAAACACATGTTTTTGGGGAATTCATTGGACTTTCCCCTGATCTGGTCAGCAAAGCCCAGGATGGATTCTAGTACTAACGCTGTATGTAAAACTTTGAGGTTGACACTGCTCAACATCAGGGAGGTAAAGGGTATAGTTTATCCAGGGCCTAGGGCAGGGGTCTCCAAAATGTTTGATCCAAAGACCCGATTCTTCCCCAAAATACTGTTTGGTTGCGTTCATATTCTAGCATTTGATGACGTCAGAATGTGAGATGGAGGGCTTAGGCTTAAGCCCGCTGTTTCAGACATGGAGGAAAGCCCTTATTGCACTTGCCTTGACGCTAGATGTAAAGAAAGATACCAACAAACAATAACCAAATATATTGGGAAGACCTGTACGTGATGAGAAAGGACCATTTTTCAACTGAGCTTTGTGATTTACCAGCAGTCGAGGCGGTGGTTATTACCAATTATCTTGTAGCAACGTCTTTCTACTAAACAGTATGGGTGCCTTCAAATGTCAGCGGCTGGGTCCACGACCTCAAAACCAAGATGCTATATATAAGACAACTATCATCTTGTTGTTGGCAGGGAAAGAGTAGTTTGTTTTTCTTAGTGGGCATAACTTTATGCTAACGCTAAGCTAGCTGAGCTAATGTTTTGATATTGTTGCTATTTGGTTAATCATTCACAAAGAAGTGGTGAGACACCCCTTAAAGGTAGCAACATTTTAACTGTATGCTGGTGCAATGGTACAATCAGTGTAAAAAAGATGAGCTATAGCTTACCATGATTGACCAAGTGGTCACTACAAACAGGGGCATTTGTGGACGTTGCTCCTTCTGACAGCAATCAGAGATTTCCCAGCCATTTTTCTCGTCTTGTTTCGCAAATGTTCTTCCATTTAAGGCCTTTGTGTGTCACTGGCTTGGGAACTCAATCATAACTCTTGTCCTTGTCCCAGTTAGATCGATTAGAACAGCCTAAAACGGTGCATACCATCGGCGTGATTGTGTAAGTGAAGACCGCTATTTCCACCTGCTCCATCTGAGTCTGACACCTGCTGCATGTTGTGACTTCACATGAACAAAACCTATTATTTGACCTACAATCAATTAGAGAAATACTCAATCCATCAATTTAAGACCTCAGTGTGATCTCAAAACAGAAATTCATGTGAAAATACATTTTGAGACCAATCGCGTCGCTTACTGAAATCTGAGTGTCACATGACCATAGACAAGTGTTAAAAATCAGGACATCAATGCCAAACTCCACAGTCAAAGGCTTGGAAACACTTTTCATGGCTTTTCTATATTTTCAACAATGTTTACATTGTATGACTCTCGTTGAAGGCATTAAACTATGAATGAACACATGAAGCTGAAGTGCAAATTGAACCTGGAAGACTAATTACAGCATCACCTTCCTCCAGCCAATGCTGCAAGGATCACTCCTCTACCTCATCCTATCAGCGCAAGAGCAACCAATCATCACCCTCTGTCCAGCTTTAAAACCTCCAACATTCAGGCTCATTAGCTTCCCAGTTGTGCTGCAACCCACCTCCACCCCTTCGCTGCCTGTTCCATAACGCTCATCCGTCCATAGGAGAGGAGCCCTTCCCCACTGTGTCCTCCTCAAGATTTCTTTTTCCCACTGGGTTTTTGAGGGTTTTTTTGGCACGGGGAAGGGTCTAAGGATGTGGACACCCTAAAGGCCACCATACCACCACCAATTTCCAGGGGGGAAGACATCCCTAACACTAACCTATCCATACTAACTTTAATTCATACATCGATGTCTCCTGCCGGGGTCCGATCGCCAAATGTATACATCAATAAATCTTTCTAATCGCTGCTTTTCTCTCTGTCTGAGTCTGTCCAGGTTGAAATGAAATTATGTAGGAAACAAAAAGGGCGGCACAACTCAAAATATGTTTTAAATTCTTCGATATAGCCACCCTTCATTCTTGGCATTTTCTCAATGAGCTTCATAAGGTCGTGACCCAAAATGGTTTTGAACAGTCTGTGAAGTGCAAAACATTTCTGTGACGACATCGTGAAGCTCATTGAGAAATTGTCAAAAGTCTGTCTATTTTGAAGAATCTATTTCAACCTTTTTTGGTTAAAACATAATCCCACGTGTGTTCATTCATAAATTACTTTGGTCAGTGAGAATCTACAATGTGAATAAAAGAAAAATCAATACATAAAACTTTTTTTTGTACTTTACGTTGAATCAAATAACATGCGTAGATTGTGGGGGCTACGATGGACAACTTCTGTACGACTGAGAACCTGCACAGACGGATTGTGTAATAGGTTTGTGTATTTTTAAGATTATAGTACAATATTACAAACAAAACAGTCAAATAAAACCATGGGAGGATGAAAGATAACTTTACACATCTGCTACCTGTGTGTGCGATGCTGTGTTTGAGCGTTTTCCTTTTCTTTTAAATCCAACATCTGCCCCTCTGTTACAACTTTTGGCAAGCGTTACCCTTCTTTCTTAGCTAAAACTAATAATCATACATATACGTTTCCTGAATTACCGTCAATAATAACTTTAAAACCCGGCATAACTCCAGCGCTCGAGACTCCATCAGACTCCGCTGCCTGTCATTACTCGGGGTTGCGTGCTCCTACAGCGCGTATCTTCACACTCCATGCAATTATATGGTGGTTAGCCCTTTAGCCGCCGCGTCTTAGCAGCGTCAGTGGAAGGTGCCTCTCAGCTGCTGCTTAAAGCTTTACAGAGGGAGGTATATGTGCCACCGCCTTATAACCTCAGCCACCGCGACTTCAAAGTGTCCGCACGTACTCTGACAAGTCATTATACCAACTTAAACTTCCAAGAAAAGTTATTTATTAGAAAAAAAATGTTCACGAGAAGTAAGGAGTGTCCATGGTTCTGTTTATTTGTGGCGTTGTTGGAGCCTGAACGTTCAGATGATTATTACAGAAAGCATTACTATCAGTCGTCCAGGCCTTTTCCATCACAGTACAGATTGTCAAATATTGATTGATATCTGTTGATATTTTGTCCTTTGTTAATGTTACGGAAAATGTCTTTGTCATCGTTTTTTTTTTTTTTTTTATCATTTGGAGCCTTAAAATGATCATAGGTTTTTTGTTGTTCTTTTCAGCACAATAACTAGGCTACATGGTGCTACACTGGCAGCTATAACCAGCTATAAAGTCTGTAACTGTCACCGTTACATGTATATACTGTAACACAATTATGGTATGCCTCTTTAAAAGTTGGAATAGTACATTATTATATGAACAACAGCACGTTTGTGTATTTTAGAAAATGTTAAATATTAATCATTACATTTTATGGTCACATTTTTATGTAACACAGAATATTACTGATAGAAAAACAAAGTTATGTTAATTTAACATACATATACTGTAAAATTTTAATTATGGTAATTTCAAGAGAGACATATCATCATCGTCATAATTTTGAAGGATTTTTTTGTTTGTTTGTTTTTTACAGTTTGCAGCCTTCATACAAAAACCTTTATTCATGGTTAGTGGTTGCGTGAAGCCATTTATTGAAAAAAAAAAACAACCTTTTGTTTACGCTTTTCAACTAGAAAATAGCCACATGTCAAAAGTTTACATGTTGTGCATCTTGAAACAAACATACATTTTTTTCAGAGAGTCCTGTATTTCAGCTGAAGTGTTTTTTTCTTTGCTCCTGAACAGTTTTCCTGGCAGTTGTTGAAGGTCATGTGAACGTTAGATCAGGGACATTTGAGTAGTTTCTGTTTCATTATGATTTCAAAAGAGTAAACTCAGTTCTTTGCACAACCACTAACCATGAGTGGAAAAGAAGATGTTTGTGTTATCATTCATATTCTATGAAAAATGGCTAAAAGATTAAAAGATTATGTAAACTTTTAAGCACAACTGTATAACAAAATAAATGCTATCTGGTATAATGTTTATGATGAATCCAACTATGTTTGTGCCTCATTTCTCTGTACCATTCCTTTCTATTATCATGTTATTGCTGTAATGTGCTGCCAATTTTGTATTTTTTTTAAGTGTATTATTAGATTAGATGAACTTTATTGTCCACCTCAGTGTAAATTTGTCTTTGGTTCAGCACCACAATCACAACAAAAGACAAAGACAATAAATTAGTGATAAAACATTTCATAAAACAGTGCTGCCTTCATACACTGGCTTCGTTTTTCTTTTTTTTCCTGTTACTGGCGTAGACTTTTTTCCAATAGTAAATAAGTTTAAATAATTCAGGGCAGGTCCTGAGCTGCTGCCGCCACAGTGGCTCAAGCAGAGACCAGCATGCTTTGGAGGTAGGGGAAACTAGCACCCGGAGGAAACCTGCACAGACACGGAGAGAACATGCACTCCACACAGAGTCTCGGTCCAAGACTTGAACCCAGGACCTTCTTGTTGTGAGGCAGGAGCGCTCACCGCTCAGCCACCGTGGAATAGGAGTTGATAAGCATTCTGAACCCGCTGTAGGTTCTGTTTCAACGGCTGAGCTGCGCAGGACATTATGAGTGAATGGGAGTGAATGATTAGCAAGTATAATGTGGGTTAGCGCTACAGTAGAGGTGCTAAGGTGTTCATTGGCTCATAATGGATGTCACAACCTGAATTACCACCAGCAATCATTGACAGACGGTCAAGCATCTCTCCAAGCGCCGTACTCCAGTGTAGGACAAGTAAACACCGGAGGACACAGCGCATTTCTGTTGTACGGGTGAAAGTGGATTCCAAAATAAAGTGAACCATGGCATACTGTTTTATAATAACAGTATTAGCATTGGCCAAACACTGGCTGAGTTGTGCCAAAAGCTCAAAGAGACAAACAGTGCGGTCTAGTGTACTGGCGTTAGGAGTATGGGGTAAGCAGCACATAGCAGGGGGTACAGCGTTGAAATAAGAAAGTAGGCTGTAATATAACAACTTAAAGCACATATTCTTGAGTGATGGGATTCTTAAGCCGAGATACAATTAATGGCAATCGAATCAACATCGCAATTTTAAACGCTGCAATAACCGAACCCCAAAGACGGAAGGTAAAAATATACAACATAAATACATAATGATAAAATTGTAAATTGAATCGCAATTGCAATTTCAGTCCGAGAAATTGCAATTTGTTTTTTTTGTCAAAATCGTGCAGCCTTACGAGACACTGCACGTGAATACAGGGGAAACTAAAGTAGAAGGTGTCAGATTGGATGGATGGATGGATGGATAGATTACAGGCAAAATATAAGGGGATAAATGCAGGTTTTCTTTTATTTAATGTTTTCATTTAGAAATACAGTATTTTATGTATTCAAAAATGCATATTTTCAATGACAAATCTGTATAATAAATGGAGCCAGATTTAAATATATGGTTTAATTTTGAAGTATTTGAAAGTTGTTTTTTTAGAGGGAATTTTAAGGTTAAGGTAAACTTTATTGTCCCGAAAGGAAATTTGTCTTGGGCTACAGTGCCACATAGATACATCACAAAAGTATGAAAGAAAAATGGACAACAATCATCTCCCTCAATCATGAAGAAAACATGTCTGCAACATCAGTTACTGGTGGACAGCACAGTTCATGGTTTAGCCTAGTAGCCACCACATTATTATAAGTTACAAAGTTTAAATTATTAATTTGGAATAAGCTAAGTTAGTGGGGGGAAAAACCCATACATTTCACCCTGTTTTGGGGAATCACAACTGAAGGAATTAGATTGAAAATGTGAAATTTTATGAGTGGAGATGCTACTAAAGTTGAGATTTTGAGAAAATGGCCCTTGAAGTTACAATTGCTAGTTCTATGTCATGAATGCATGAATCAGTGCAATAACCAAAAACCTTTCTGTGAAGATTTAAGACTTTTAAGACTATGGAAAAAGATGTATGATTAAATAGCATTTATCGTTTGTTTTTTTGTCCAAGTGGTGTTAGGACTTGTCTGGGTCGAGTCCACTTCCAAGTCTTCCTTCTGAAAGTCCAACTCTGAGTCATTAAAATAAAGTCTAAGTTGTGCCGTTATCACTTAACACCAAGGCTACGATTCGATGTATATTATTTATCAACAAAAACTTATCGTGGAATTCATTAATTACTGCAAGAAGATGGATTTGAAGAACTGTTTTCTGTGTTTGTTGTGGCCTTAAACCTGTTGTTGTGTAAACACCAGACACTCCGGTGCACATGCTTTCCTCTTGTACCAGATTTTCAACATGTGGCCGCTCCGTTTTTACGACCAGGAATCCAGAAAACATCTGCCGAACCCCGAGCGCCGAGAAGTTACAACCCTCGGCTCTCATCTCTGTCTCACTTCCATGTTTTTAGCCTCGCGACACGTGCTTGAGCGCTTCAGGACTCTGGGAGATGAGGCTACTGCTTTTGTGTGTACGAGTGCTCAGTTTGAGTGTTGGAGCTGGGTTTTACAGTGAAAAAGCCGCCGCCGCCACGAGCCAAGGCACGGGATTTCTGAGCGAGAAGCCGCAGACGACATTGTTCCACTTTTCTTTTTCTTTTTTTACGAGTGCTTTTTTTCCTTCCAAGAAACACACACAACCACAAGCTGCTACCGCAAATTCATACTCAGACCGAACTCACTCACAAACCCTTCTGTAGAATATTACTTTATAATGGGATCATTTAGTTTTACTTGTTAAACACATCATGCATATAAATCTTAAAAGCAGGCTTAAAATCTTTCGTTAGGGTGTCTGTGCATTGATATTTTAGGTTTTATAAATTGAATAAATATATCTGTGAGGATTACACAATGTTCTTTAAATATTAGTGGCAGGGCTGATTAGGATTTGGTCTGGATCGCCCCCTACAGCCAAGAGTGGGAATCACATGGTAAAAATAAACTTCCATTTGGATTTGACAATGTGGCTAGCTCCATGCAATGAGCACAGAACGGCTCAGAGCTGATCCAATGTTGGATTATTGGCTTTAAAAATGTGGAGGACAGTTTGGGGGTTTGAACAATTGCGTAATTGTACCAGAAAGTACAAAACAAAGAGCAGCAGAACCGTAGAAGAAGTCAACATGAAAGGACCAACGCAAAAAGGATTAACTCAAAACTGCGTGAATGAAGTGAAATACTGCTCCAGGTCTGTTTTTGATGAGGGAACAAGGTTAGAACAAGGTTAAAAACTCAAAAAAGTTGATTTAGCATGATATGTCTCCTTTAATTAAAGAACAACTTGATATTAGTGCATATTTGATGTCTGGTATTTGACCTTAAGTGACCCAGTGGCTGTACGGGTGCAGCATGGCCCCTTTGCTTTCCATCACAGCGGACTCTAGGGAGCTCCAGGAGCAATTATTTTTAGGGTTTTATACCAGAAATTTACCAGAAACCCCAAAACAATTGAATTGGGATCATCATATAGAGACCACTAATATGAAGTTTGTTTATTTTTATTCATAAAAGGTTGTGTGCACCTTTTACCAAAACAAGTAAATTAGTAAGTCTTAAACCTTTATAAACTAATTGACTTATTTTAACTTACGTCACTCAAGTCAACCAGCGTAGAAATTAAAAGGAGAAATGTAATTTGATGCTAACAGATGTGGACAGTTTGCAAGTTGGCTACTCCAGTTTACTTTTCAGAATGTGTTAGCCTGTGCATAGCTGTTTGAATTAGCCATCAAACATTGCAATTTATGAACTGTAGATGTTCCAGCTGCTGTCAACCATCAACCACATTTGTGTGATGTCAAAGCCTCGATAGAAATCATTTATGAATGTACAGACCTTTGGAGATTTTCTTAAGATAAGAAAGTCATCTGACCTAAATGCTATACAATTTGGGTTAAGCTCTACTTTTTGAAGGCTGTATATACGCCCAATCCCCGAAAAACCTCTTTTTACAATATGTTAATGACAGAGAGATGAAAGAAATTAAGTAACTATAATGAAACGGACATGCCATGCCTCACCACACTTTAATATAGGGACAGACTTCTCTGTTAATTTAACTGGGGATAGAACGTTTTAAGCTAACACAGCCAACACATTTGTAGCCACGGGCTCGAATAGCTAACAGCATTTCAGTGACTTCTATGGAAACCAGTGCCATATCAAACTATGTGGCATTACACAGGCTTATAATGGACAGAGGTCAGAGTTGGTCAAATTACTTCAATTTATTACTTGAGTAAACATACAGAAACTTCTGATATCAGATATTACCCTAAATACAAGTAAAAGCTGCTAAAGGAGATTTTTACTCAAGTGAAAGCACTGATGTATTTGCTTTAAAAATACATAAGTATTCAAACTAAAATATGCAAATGTGTCATAACTTTGCTGCTTTAAAAAATGTAAGATTGTGCCCAAAGTTGCCACCTGTATGGAAACAAGACAGGGACAAACCTTCATCCTTGCAGAGAGCCAGTGGAATTAAGCATGCAGCACCACCTACAGTTTAGGAGATCAAAATAAATATAAATACAAATATATGGCAAAATACATGCGTCCAACTTACTTTATGCCCTAGAGATGCAGTGTGAAAGTAATAGTTCCCGAGAGAAATACTACTCAAGTAAAGTACAGATTCTCAAAAACTACTACTTAAGTGCAGAAACTAAATACACTTATTCTGTTACTGACCAGCTCTGACAAAGACTTATCTGAAACTCAAGGTCAAATGTTTCAATTCATATGAGTCATTTTAATGTATTGGTACAATGTGATTTATTTTTATTTTTCGTACACCCAGTTAAGACACAATTTAGGCCCAATTTATGTATATTTTTGACTGATTTTAGACTCGGTTTAGTCCTGAATTGAACTTGAACTAGGTCTAGTGCTATAGATGGTCAAATACTTTTTTAAAGTTGGTACTCGGTGTGAAACGTATGAGAACCTAGGTTGCGTTCACGTTCAACAATTCTATTTCAATTGGAGCAAGTGCCATTAGACCCTTTCGCTGCTTACATCATCAGTGACATCATCTGGAGGCAGGAAGTGAGCAAGAGAAATAAGATTAAACTAAAACGAGTGATTATAAGTGTGAAACTACAACTTAAAAATGTGGTCCTGTTGTGGCTTAAGGAGCAAGAACAAGAGGAACGACATTTGAGACGATGAAATAAGGTTTTATCTGCTATTTACAACAACAGTTAGACAATAGTTTATCGTTACTATGACAACAGCTACAAAGGATCTAGCTTTCCGCATCCAGCTAAGCCCCAAATGTTTACAAACAATGAAAGGGTCTATACAACTCTATTTCCCTCATCATTATTTTGTTGTGATTGGATTCACAAACCTGCCATGTTATTCTTGTGGCTGAAAGTCCGTTCTTCTGGCCAACATCATGAACATGTTTTTGAATAGTGCCTCCACTTTTGGACACCTTCATGAGAAAATAATTAGACTTCAGATCAGACGTGCTGACAGAGGAGACATTGAACTTTGCGACAGTTTTTGTTTCATGTGGATTGGCCCAGGATTTACAGAGAATTACCTGGTTCATCTGTATTCAGCCTTATTGACTTACGCACTTACTTATATTATGCACAATATTTTATTTACACTAATGGTGTGTGTGTGTGTGTGTGTGTGTGTGTGTGTGTGTGTGTGTGTGTGTGTGTGTGTGTGTGTGTGTGTTTGGATG
>OMNZ01045055.1:3374-14227 GCA_900303255.1 Lesueurigobius sanzi | reverse complement strand
ACTACAATTTTGTTTAGTATTGTGAATGATATTTTATCATTAAGCAGCTTTCGAAAATCAGAAAGCATTAGGCTAAAATAAAATAAAATGCTTGTATATAGTTTTTTGTCTAATAGGGAATAAAATATTATGCCTATTAATATTGTACTTGCATCGTTATGCATCGAGAATCGTGGGCCCTGAATCGTGATCCGAATCGAATTGTGAGATTTCTGAATCGTTACACCCCTAATTATTAATATTTGGTTGTCAGAAATGCTGATTATAGCACTTTTTTACACATACAATTTTATGAAAACTTAGTAATACAGTTGTGCTCATAAGCTTTCATAGAATATAAATGAAAACAATGATCTGTTTTTATGTGTTTTTAATCTGTAAAGCGCTTTGAGCTGCATTTTGTATGAAAAGCGCTTTATAAATACAGTTTTGATTGATTGATTGATTGATTGATTGATTGTTAACACAACAATCTTTTATATCTATCTACTGCATCTATCTATCTATCTATGTATGTAAACTTTTGGTCAAACAAGGGCATCAATACACACATCAGTTCATGACAAGCCAAGAGCTGCATTGGGTACCAATTATCTTTCGCCCGCCCTCTTCATCAGATTAGTTATTTGCGACTTAAGTTTAACAGACAGATTTAGACGCCATGTTGTTATCCCATTCCTGATTATGGATTCAATACACTTTTGTCCACACTCTCAGGCGCGTGGCATGTGGAAAGAGTCCACATGCGCAGCCCACTGAAACTGGGGAAACTTCTAGTTGAAAAGTGCAAACAAAAAAGTTTTTTCTTCACACAACCACCAACCCTGAGGGAAATTTTTGTGTTATCATTCATTCTATGAAATGTATAAGTTTACGTAAACCTTTGAGCACAACTGTATACAGCAAACATTTCAAATTAATAGCTCTAAATGTATTTATTTTTCTCCTATTCACATCCAGTGTCTCGCCTTGAGACACGTTACGTACAGAAATTAACACTGGTTCCATAGTGATGTTCTATTGCTATTAGAGGTGGGCAATAGTCTACAAGAAGATAAATACAATAGCGAGTATCTTCAAAGTCAAGACATGAACAAAAAGCTGCAAAAACTGCTGCTAATAAATGAAAATGAAATATACTTGATGCGTAATCTCTCAAAAAAGGTTCTTTTTTTTCCTGCACTTTTACAGTTTATTCAAGACAATTACCTTTTTGACGGCATGGCAGTCTAATTTAATACAGCACATTTTTACATATTTTGATGGTTTGCTTGGTCATCGTTATCGAGAAAATATCTAGATATGGATTTGTGTTGCTATTACAATCTCAAAAACATGCTCTTCTTCTGATGGGCGTCTTCCGTGTGTGTCTCTCCCTGAAGTAAAATGGCCAAGTTGGAGGAGCTGGAGGAGGTGGATCTGAGTGGAAACATGCTGAAGACCGTGCCCACCACTATCATGAACTGCCGCCGCATGCACACGCTCATCGCCCACTCCAACGCCATCGAGGTCTTCCCCGAGGTCATGCAGCTAATGGACATGAAAGTAAGTCGGCAGCAGAGGCACCGGGATGATTTACATTTATGCTAATATTTTGGAATTTGATTCAGGAAGTATCTCATTAGTCGACATTACACTTTGCTTCATTAAACATTTGCAAAGAATTATTTAGCATTATTAAGGCAATTGCAGGTGGATTGGGGGGGGGGCATGAATTTACAGATATAAATTTTAACCTTCTGCTGTGGATTACTGATATAAATATGTGATTTTTTTTTCATTTTTTTTTTAACAACCTAATATTAAAAGTTGGTATGGAGTCAGGTTTAAAGTTACGATTTCATTTTGCTGATATATTACTGTAGTTGCAAAGATTCATTTTGTTCTAAGGGGCCAAAGCCAAAGTATTGTTTTATTTCCAAACTTTTTTGCATTTTTGGGGGGTTCCAAACTCAATAAATCAGGCTTAGTCTGGCTTAAATGTGTCTTAATGAGATATCGAAAAATCCCCCTTGAAGAAAACTTTGAAATATTGTTGGAGTTGGAAATTTGGGGACTGTAGGTGATACTAAAGTGGAAATTTGGTTGCAACGATGTGAGAAAATTGCTATTTAAGAAAATGGCCTTTGATATAATAACTTCCCATATCATTCTATGAAGAAACGTGGATTAAGCAATTTATTAGTTACAGGTGAAAGTTTATATTTATATACAGAGAAAGCGGGCCCAAAATGTGAACTTTTTGTCTCTCTCTCTTTCTCATCTGTGACAGTGCGTGGACCTCAGCTGCAATGAGCTGAGTGAGATCACTTTGCCGGAGAATCTGCCGCCCAAACTTCAGGAGCTGGACTTGACGGGAAATCCTCGCCTCAACCTGGACCATAAGACTTTAGAGCAGCTCAAGTATGTCGCATTCTGTGTTATACAACGTAACCACTGTCTGTGCCTTCTCCTTTTTAGTTAGACCTAAACAGTTTGATCGCACAACTCGACTCGTTTACTCCAGGCACTGCTTGCATGTGCATTTCGCCTCTTCTCCTGCGTCCACTTAGTCTTCAGTTAAAGCTTGTAACCTCAGCGCTTCTCAAGGGAACTTTTGTTTGTCTTGTAGTCAACTATCATCTCTTCCTTTTCTAGTTTATTCCTTCTCTGTGCCTTCTTCCATTATGTTCTTTAATCTCCTCTACTTGTTGCGTCCCAATGACAACATATTCATTTTAAACATCACATCTGATAGTGAACTCTTTTTATTTATTTTCATCAAATCATAATTTCATAAATCATTTTTGTCTAAATAAGAAAAAAATAAATAAAAACAAATAAATATGGCCTTAACTATAGTACTGGTGATTATACAGATTGCGGGGCCCAGCCTGATCCTGCTATCGCTACATCACTTCTAAACTGCGCTAACTGCTGACTTTCTACCTACTACAGAAGCAGAAATGGGCACTTCCCCTCCCACACAGCAGCTACAGGACACCACACCTATCACATGGCCAGGGACAAAACAAAAAACATGTGCAGAGATCGCACAAAAGTGAAAGTGTTTGAAGGAACAGCACAAGATTGCAACAACAGCTAGTGTTAGCTAGCGCCCTAGCACAGATTAAGTTTACTAACAATTGTTAGAAAAGCGTCTCTGGCCTACCTTTTCCATTAGAAACGAAATGCTCATGTTGCTTAGTTTTTTCACCATCAGCAGTTAGCTACTTACCAAGTTGTATTGATTTTGCTGACGCTATGGAACCACCCATGTAACTGGAAACAACTGAGCATTTACCACCATCTACTGGACTAGACTTGTAATTGCTAGTGAGCAGTATGTATTTTTTTCTGCAGATGGATTGGCCAGTTGCCTTGATGATTAGATTAAAGCTCACCACGTGATTATCGTAACAGACCTTTTTTAATATCGCGATTCGATTAAATTTCGATTAATTGCCCAGCCCTATTATAAGGTGAAATAATAGTACGCTCTCTGAGAATGAGGACAGTCGTCTGTGTGCTAATAAATGTACGATAAATGGCATTTATATATAAAAATCCCAGCACTAATTGTTCTTATGATTCATATCAGGGGTCTCATCAAAGGACAGCCAGAGACACAGTTTATTCAGGCTTAAAACCTGCTCTGCCTCACATCAAAATATTTGTTGCTAGGGATGCAACGATTCACTTTAGTCACGATTCAATACGTGTTTTAATATGAAGGTCACACAGGTGACATGATGAGTTTCTCCCAGGGCTCAGAGGTGGCTGTGTGTCATGCTTCTCAGTGAGAACGCACTGAAAATATTACAATCTTTCATCGATTCATGCATTGGACATATGTTAAATTGAAGAGGGGATATTTAAAGATTCAATATAATACTGAGAATTTCATTTTGTTACTGAAGTTAAATTTGCTGTAAAAAGTACAGCTACTACTGTGGCATTTTGGGCTGAGTCAACAAATATTGTGCATCTTTTGGCCATATTTTGGACACTCCTGATTTTTATTGCATTGATAAGATTTTGCTCTATCCAATCACACTATTAGTAACAACAATTTGCCATCTCCAACTCCATTGAACAGGCTAGACATCAGGACTATAGAATGTTGTGCAAAATGGTACAGTGTATTTGCTCACAATAGCAGAGTCTTCCATTTAGTCCATTGATTTAGATGCTGTCAGATGATGCACTGGATTTCACTTCTCGTTTCCACGGTTTTGCCCTTTTTTATTTACAGTAATATCCGTTGCTTCCGCATTGATCCGCCCCCGACCTTTTCTTCCAACGAGGCATCTGGTGGGCCTGCTGTGTGGAGCCATGGTTACACGGAGGCTTCGGGCGTCAAGAACAAGTGAGTTCAGTCTAGTCAACGATAAAACAACCTCAAGCATCGCATTTGTCCAGCGAAGTCTGACTAATCTCTCTCCGAACGCACATTGTCCACGCCAGATGAGTCAAATGATGGAGATATTGGATTTATGACTCGCATGCACTTGTCTTTGTGTGAGGAAAGTGGATGACATTGACACATGTGATCAGCTGAACATGCTTTTTTGAAGTTCCATGCAGAGTGAAAAAATGGAGCTGGTGTAAATAAGAGTAATTCCATGTTCTACACAATATTTAGTCACAGTTGAGAGTCTGGGAGTCACAAATAAAGAGAACGCTTGCTGGACCCCTACCAAGAGCCAGAGGTCCGAGGCACACTGTATGTAAAACCTCTCGCTTTCCTGCCTCTCATTCACATGGTAAGCGTTCTCTTTATTTGTGAGTATTTGATGGCCTTGTCTGTGAGAGCACCTGTATTCCTTCCACATTTTTGAACATACTGCAGCACTCACCCCATTCTATTTTTCTACAGACTAAATCTGGACTCAAGACAAACTAAGCCAGATCTAAAAAAGGAAACTGTTCTGTTTTTTTTTGTGTGTTTTTTGTTTGTTTTGTTTTTTCTGGATTTGGAAGTAATCAACAATTCTTCACTATTAGGACAACCGTCAAATTCTGTGATTTACTTCTGCACCTGTCAAATTACATTCAATCAAATTAGTCCCAGACTGTACTAAATAATACTGTAATATGGTTAGAATATAGGACTGGGACAATATTATGCTATTATTACAAATTAATCTTATATTTAGGGGCAGATACAATATGTACAGTGTGATACAGCAAGTATTTTGAAAATGAAGATTTTTTTTTGTAAATGTTCATGTATCCAATAGTTATAAACCATATGCCATCTGACATTTATTGAAGCGTTGAGATGGAAAAGTGCATTGACAACAAATTGTAGGTTTAACAAAGTGCTGTAACTGTTCCTCATATAATAAGAAAAATAGTGAAAGATAAAAATACCTCTAAACACTCAGCAGCCAACAGAGATCTAAGCTATTGCAAATGTCTTGTAGAACTGTCAGCTGTTAAACATTACAAACAAGTATTGAGAGTCTCAAAACAATATGGAGAGTCTCAAAACAATATATTGTCCAAACCCTAACAGCATATAAAGAGTCAGCGACAATGCACTGAGCCAAGAGCATGACTATGTTTATCTGACAAAAGTGGATTTGGTGAACAAAAAAGCAAAAAGCAAAGTTTTGTGGCGTGTTCCCATCTGTACAATATACCGTACTTACAGCTTACATTTAAAAAAGGGTTTGTAATGTACATTTCAAAAGACCCATCAAAGATGTCCGCTTGAGTGGCATCTCCTGCTCGCATAATGTCTCCCAGAAGGCTGTGTTTTGTTTCTAACTATAGAAATATGGTTGGCAAAAACAAAGAAATCATTGTGTTTTTGAAAACCATTCTCCTTGAAAAACCCTCTGTTCAAATGTCCTTTGTCTTTGCGTCTGCTTTCAGACTGTGTGTAGCTGCGCTGTCGGTGAATAGCTTCTGTGGCAATCGCGAGGCCCTCTACGGCGTGTTTGATGGAGACCGGAACGTGGAAGTGCCGTACCTGCTGCAGTGCACCATGAACGACGTGCTCGCCGAGGAGCTGCATAAGACCAAGAGTGAGGAGGACTACATGACGAACACCTTTCTGGTCATGCAGAGGTAAGCTGCTGTGGTAGAAAGTAACCTGATCTTTCCAGCAAGAAATGTACTTATTGTTGAAGTTGAGTTGGTGTTAGGCTTGGTGGGAACCTTTGTATCTTATGTACTTCTGAAGGTTTCAGGTTAAAACATTTTATATCATGTGGTGCTGGACAATGTGACAAAAAAGATAGGCAATATACAGTTTTTCTTGATTGAGATTGGAGACACTAAATTCATGTTTTTGTTTTGTTTTGTTGCACTATTTTAGCAGAAGATAGGGCACATTTTTTGGTTATTTAACCTAAAAAGTACTTTTATTGATTGTTATACTGTCTGTTTCTTAACTGCTACATACATGCACTGCACAAATGCATCAAAGTGTATGTAATCTTTACCCCTCTCACACAGGGGCCATGAAAAACCTCGTAAAGGGCCAAGTTAGGCCCACGCTCCTCACTTTCTTTTTTCCTAAATCTCAAGCAATCTTACTGTACCTTTGGAATCTTACTGTATGGCAATTTCCACAACAAATAAATACAATTATTCTGAAGCAACACGGTTAATTTCCAAGTTGATTTCTGTGCTGTTGATGTGTTAATGTCTGGCACGTGTTTATCTGTGGAGCATTTTCCCATCGCTGACCGTATTGAATCTTTCGCAGGAAACTGGGAACAGCGGGACAGAAGCTGGGAGGCTCGGCCGCGCTGTGTCACATCCGACATGACCCGACCGACCCCGCGGGCTGCTTCACGCTCACTGCTGCCAACGTGGGCAAGTGCCAGGCCATTCTGTGCCGGGACGGAAAACCCCTGCCCCTGTCTGTGCTGCACAATGTGGGCCTGGAAGATGAATACCGGCGGGTCCGGCAGCACAGGGCCATAGTCACTGAGGTACAGCCTCCTCGTTTTTCTTTCTTTAGTGTTCACTATCTGTCTCAAGCTTTTGTCACAATTCCTTGACTGCATGGTTGAAGAAACCAATATTGCTATTTATATTTATAGAAGTGAAAAGGTCCATGATTGCTGTGTGTGTATACCATAAAACCTTACAGGCAATTTACAATAGTAAATTAGGACATAATTTTGCTTCTTTAAAATGTCCTGGAAAACCCTGTATATTACTTGGAAAATCGTTTCAAGTAAAGAAGGGGAACCCTGCATACATCTTAAACCTAATAGAATTGTGTCGCATCAGAAGTTGGAAATTCAACTCAAATTTGTACAATGCTAATTTAGATTTGCAATATGGGCTGTAGAATTTCTAATAGTCTGTGCTTATCTGCAAGTCATCAAGTGTTTTGCATGTTTTCCGTCTCAGTTATTAGATTGGATCATTGGTGTGTGCTAATCTCTTATTCATTGCTGTTTTTCTTTCAGGAGAACAAAGTCAATGGTGTGACAGATTCAACACGGATTATGGGCTACTCCTTCTTGTACCCATCAGTCATCCCCTGCCCGCACGTTCAGACGGTCACCCTCACGTCCCAGGATGAGTTCTTCATTCTGGGCAGCCGGGGCTTGTGGGACACCGTTTCTCATCAAGAGGCGGTGGAGGCCGTGCGGAACGTGCCCGATGGCCTCGCCGCTGCCAAAAAGCTGTGCACTCTGGCGCAGGGCTACGGATGCACCGACAGTGTAAGTGCCGTGGTTGTCCAGCTCAGTGTGAGTGAGGACTGCTGCTCCTGTTGCTGCTCGGACCCTCCGCAGCCACCCCCCAGCCCTGGACTGGGCCCCTACCCCTCGTCCACTAACGCCATGAAAGAGCGGCCCTCTGATGGCTCGCTTCCTGTCCCGCCTTCATCTTGCAGCGAGATCAGCAGCGAGATCAGCACCAGCGAAATGAGCAGCGAGGTGGGCTCCACGGCCTCATCCGACGAGCCCCCGCAGAGCTCCCTGGTGCTGCTCCATGACCAGGCCCACCATCCTCACCTCCACCTGCACCACCAGGCCCACTCTCTGTCCCTTCAGCAGCAGCAGCCCCCCAGCGCCACGCAGCCCTGCCAGTACTTGTACCCGGGCACAGAGCTCCCCATTTCGCGCAGCTGTTGTGCGGTCCATCCCTCCTGTTTGACCGGGGCGTTCCAGAGGCAACTCTCTAGCGCCACCTTCTCCAGCGCTCTGTCGGACAACGGCCTGGACAGTGAGGACGAGGAACCCATCGCCGGCGTCTTCTCTAACGGAAGTCGAGTAGAAGTAGAAGCAGATATCCACTGTCTAAAAGCAGAGTCACCCCAGCCCTCTCAAGCTCCAGCCCCAGAGTGCTCCCTTTTCCTCAATCTGCCCCCACCTCCTCCACCACCACCCTGTACCCCAGAACCACAGGAGGAGGCAGGGGACATAACGGAGAGTGACACTGGCTTGGAGAGAGACGAGTCATGGCAGGGAGATGGAGGGAAAGTAGCAGTTAAAAGCAGGAGAGGGAACGGCTCAGTGGCGCGGCAAGAGAAAAGCCACAATCTGATTGAGGTAGCCGCTGACGCCCCGTCAAAGAAATCCGGGGGGTACTTCACAGCACCGGCTCAGCCCGATCCAGACGACCAGTTCATTATCCCGCCTGAACTGGAGGAGGAGGTGAAGGAGATCATGAAGCAGCATCAGCAGAAACAACAGAAGCCCAGCGGGACGGAGCAGCCCTCAGATTACTACGACACCCCTCTCTGAACAGTGACTCTGAGGCTGCTCGTGCACATTCAAAGACAGCCTTTAGCTCTCACTGCAGAGCAATGCACTGTACCCACCTCCGCCCTGTTGTTAACCATGCTCTCCGTAGATATAACACGCAAACAAGCCCTTTAATGATGCGTAACCCTTTTGAAAAGGACATGTCCCCGTGTCCACTGCTGTGGAGCGCTGTTTTTACACTAGACAACCAGCCGAGTATGTAATCAACACTAGTCTCTTTGCAATAGACTTAGCCCGCCACAACACTTGTTAATACAGTTCCATGGTTTGTTTGTTTGTTTTGTAAAACTTACCATATCTTTTAATGTGAAACAAGTGATGTTGCGAAAAACTTTTTAAAACAGACATAATCTTTTTATTATCAGTAAACTATGATGAAAGGTACATGTGAAACCACTCTTAACTCTTGTAGATAGGGCACTTAAATACTGTATTTCTTCAGTAAATCACTGCTCATGGCCTGTAAAATGGCATAGAATTTTTTGTAGAAATTGAAATACTAACTCCTAGGAGTTGCATACTCTTTATTGTGACTCAGTCACTTTACTAATCTTCTCTGAGAGAAATGGTGATTTTTCCAATGACTGTAAATAAGAGTAATGTTGTATACTGATGCATTTAAAGGAGCCGCGTATGTCGGTGACTGTTGTGGTTGCAGGAGGATGTGCGGTTGCTGTCACACTATTTCTCTATATTAGAATCTACAAATATGAACACACATCCAGACACACATACTACAAATGTAAATGTGCAATTGCAGTTCAGAAACCCAGACATTCCATATAATTGAATGACACAGAAATTGTCCACATTGTTGGGTCGTGATGTCCTGTAGTCATCACTGTATTTAAAAACACTATCAGACACATATATGCATGCACATACACACACACACATGCATACACAGAGAATATTAGTCCCACCTCCCTCCTACAGTAACTGTTACCACCGGCATGACTGTGTCAACTTCAGTAATACAACTACTATATCCACAAAAGAGTCTACACAGATGTTCTGTATTTGGTATAATAAATTTTAAATTTGTGAATATAAAGTGTTTTGTCTGGGACTTTATTTGGAGTAATGTGTACATTAATTCAACATAAACAAATATACTGTATGTTGTACTCTTGTCAAAAAATAGTTTATTTTTCACCTTTTAAACAGTTTTATACTGACATTAAATCACCACAAGAGGGCGACCCAATACTATGTTATTCGATCATCACAAGCTCCATCTCATGCAGTCTGATCATTCTCCTAACTTGCCTGCATGTTTCCCAGGACCAGATCATCGCCTCTGCTCTTCTGATACTTTTTCTTCACACAGACCACACTGACTGCAGTGATCACCAGCATGGCCCCCAGCACTCCCAGAGAGGAGGCCAGGGCCAGCGTGGTCTTCTCACTCTGGGTGCCTTTGTACTGGCAGCTGTTCCCGTAGTACCACCAGTCATCGCCCACCGCACACCTGCACACAGCCAGAAAATAAAGCTTAGGAACAACAACTTAAGGAAAGGAAATAAGGAAACTAATCTGTAAATGCAGAATAAATAAAGCCGAATTTAGAACTTGATGAGTGCCCTTTCCATGACATCATCATTGTGACTGTTGTAGTTTATCAGCTGGGATATCCACAGCCCAACTGATAAAACCACTTTGCAAACAGCCCAAATGACCCATATTTATACTCCCAGGGCCATTGTATTTTGCAAAAAAGAGTTGTTAACAGTATAGTTTAATAATACACAATACAATTATCTGAGTCAATTATAGTCTCACACTAATACACCTACATATTATGTCACACAAATAACTTAAGCGCACCCCACTTACGGTCTAAAATGTTTTAAAACTAATGTATAATCAGTGTTGCTAAGTAGCGGATTATTAAGTAAATAGTTTCATAGATTATGAATGATAACACAAAAATCTTTTCTTCCACTCATGGTTAGTGGTTGTGCGAAGCCATTTATGTCAAAGAACTGAGTTTACTCTTTTGAAATCATAATGAGACAGAAACTAGTCAAATGTCCCTGATCTAACGTTTACATGACCTTCAACAACTGAGAGGAATATTGAAAACAAACAAAAAAAAGAGTAAAATGAGTGAAATAAAGGTGTTTGTGTTAT
>OMNZ01045043.1:0-13254 GCA_900303255.1 Lesueurigobius sanzi | reverse complement strand
GTCAAGGGTGTCTCTCCCGAAGTTGGCAGCAATACACACAATTTATTATTAAAACACACAATTTATTATTGTGTGTTTTATGCCCATCGTCTCCACGGAGCTGATTAGCTGCTATCTGATCTTTTAAACATTTGGTATTCATTTTTTTCTAAAAGTCAATGCAATTTTTGAATGGATTGTACTTGTACTTGTACTGACGACTCTTTAGAGTTTGGGAAAATTCACTGTGACCATGGAATCCGCCATGTTTGTGGGTGCTAGCAAATGTTGTCCATGGACTAGCAGTAGACAGAAACATGATAAAAAGTGGAGAAAATGGCCGTGGAACAGTCACTGCTGGTAAATACATCGAACACACCGTAGTTTCCAAATGCTTTTATATGAACGATAACTCCAGTATTTTACTTTTTAAAACCTCCCATAGTTAAATATGGAAAAACCTGCTGCAAATCCCATAATAATTTGCGATATGACATCACAACATCACGATCCTGAACTCTATAATGTGAACGGTAGAAAAAGGAAAGGAATATACCTCAAAAACTTACCTCACCATCAAAGCTCTAACGTGAGGTCAGGTTTTGTGCTCTATATTACTTTTCTTTAGGGTCGTTCACATTATTATCAGCACTCTAATGCAAAACTAAGCAGCTGTAGCAGGAATTTGTCCCACAGTCCATGTTCTAACTGAAAAATCCACTTGGAAATCATGGCAACCAAGCTAATTCAGAAATGGACAATTTAGTAGCACCTTCAGACTCAAAACTTTCCAGTCTTATACGCAACAACATTTTAATTTATTTTTTTTACAGATAATTGTTCTATGTCAATATCAATTTTATTTATAAAGCACATTTAAAACAGTCTCAGTTGGCCAAAGATATATACAATAAAAGTAAACACAGGTAATACGTATAAAGAACAAGATAAGAATGAGGACAATTATGTCTGGTCTACATCAAACTGAAGGCCAAAGCAAAAAGGTGAGTTTTTCGTCTGGTTTTGAGCTGCTCCACAGACTGAGCTGAGCGCACATGAAGAGGAAGGCTGTTCCAAAGTTTGGGGGCCACCACTGAGAAGGCTCGGTCTCCTCTGGACACAAGCCTGGATTTAGGAACAGACAAAAGAAGCTGGTCTGCAGACCTTAGTGAGGACAGTGGCTGCAGCAGCTCTGACAAATACTTTTGGTGCCAGTGAATTTAGACACTTAAACACAATCAGCAGAATTTTGAAGTTAATTCGAAAAGGAACATGGAGCCAATCTAAAGAGGACAGAATGGGAGTAAAGTGCTCCCAATTTCTTGTGCCGGTCAGCAACCGAGCTGCAGCATTTTGGACTCCCTGCAGGCGCCGGACAGAGTTCTCTTTGAAGTTCTGGTCAAGCACTGTGTAACTAATAAGTAGCTTATTCAAAAGCAAAACAAGGTATCCAAAATCCCCTCTAAATTTAAACCTGGCTTCATCCATGATTTTGATTTTGTCGCAAAAAATAGAGGCAATTTTGGTCAATTTTATACAGTGACTAAATTTATACAAAAACATAAAATTACAAAACTTGTAATACATTTTTCCCTCATATCACAGTTTCTTCCCTATTCCTATAGTGTCTCTCCTTAATTCTGAGCCAGCCGCCTCAGAGGGTGGCAGAGTGAACATTTTGATTTGAGCTTTTTTCGCTGGATGCCCTTCCCGTCATGCACGAACACCTAACCACTGAAAAAACCTCAAACTGACAGCTTTCTGATTCCCAAACGATGTACCCCCTAAATGCACCTACGAGTTTTCTTTCTTGAAAACAACCAAAATTGGATGCTTAGATCGATGGGGACAAAACACGATCCTGGAAGACACATGGCCCACTTTGCCTCACAGTGTCGTCTGAGCGAGAGTGTGTGTGAGTGTGAATGTGTCCGAAGTACCTGCTGGCTACAGTCCGCCGTGTCCATTAACATGCGTCGTGCCAAACACAGAATATCTAATGTAAAATGATCCGTGTGTGGTGCAACGCTTGGCCCCTCTATTCCAATCCAGCCGGAGCACAGATGACTTCATTCTAAGCAATATTTATCAGATTAGGTAGTGTTGCAGTCACAGACGTCAAAACTCAGAACAAAAAGACCAGTACATAACACAATGACTAACAACCACATACGATACAACATCAATACAAAAAATAAATCATACACAAGAAAAAAAAAACACAAAAAATAACACAAGACGAGAACATAGTAGAACCGACAAAAACGATCATACAGTCCTTGACGTGTTTTTTCTGGGGGGGTGGGGAAACGCATTCTGAGTCAACCACTAAGTCTCACCTCTGTTGGTTCTAAAGGTCAGAAAAACATATTGGCCTATTCACACCTTGATTACTGCTCGCTACCTTCCTATTGATTCACCCTGGGCTGTGTTCTCAGGCTGTTAACACCTATCTATGGTCCTGCCCTGGCCAATGGTCCAGCTTCATTAGCATGACATAGGTGTGGTTTCTGTCCGAGGATGTTGTTGTAGACCGGGGCTTAGTTAAAGTCCTCCATTGCGGTTCATGGAAGGAAAATATGGCTTCTTTGACTCCTCTCTCAAATCATCTATTCTCTTTAGCTAAAATCTTAACCTCACTGTCCTCAAATGAGTGATTGATGGCTTTGAGATGGAGGTGCACAGCCGACTGCGGGCCGCTAGAGCTCTCTCCTTTGCATTCCTCTTCTTTACAATGGGTTGAATAAACTACGTTGCTCGGTTTGTGGTTTGGGGTTTTGTCTTCAGGGTGTCCTACTTATTTGGCAGGTCAATAAAGTAATTTTCTTTTTCGTACGTTCCTTTCTCTCCTCCCTGTATCTGATGTTTTGTGTGTGCGCACTCAGGGGATCTGTGGCGTGGAGCCGGGCTGTGGGTTCGATGGCGTCTCCTACAGTCTGTCCGTGCTGTGCCTGTCCCACACTCTGGTGCTGGGCTTCAGCAGCAGAGAGGCGCTGCAGGCCTGGGACGCCCGGATACGCTTCCACCTCGGAGAAGGTCTGTGCTGTATACACTTTATTACATGAACATTAATATTGGTACCAGTGTTATTGCTTTCTGCTTGGTTGCTTTGCTCTTGTGCTTGATGAAGTACAAAATTAATTGTGCAAGAAGTTTAAAAAGGGGGTGATTAAATTGGACCAAAGAGGACTCTACTAGTGTTTAGGGCTGCAAGGTTATTTGCAATTAAAGCGAAATGTTACTTCACTGGTTGTAATCGCCAAATTGAAAAGGTTCCAATGCATAATAATCTTTTCAAAAAACAATCTGTTACCATTAGATATCACCCACTGATCATATAGTTTTAATGAAACACATTTTCAAATGCATTAGATTCCTGTATTAGTAAAGCAATTTGTATTATTGTTTTCTGTGTTAGTGCTCCTGGACTCCTGGAATATATAACAGTTGGATATACAGTTGTGGAAGTTTGCATAACCTTTTAATCTTTGCCCATTTTTCATAGAATATGAATGACAACACAAAAAATCTTCTTTCCCACTCATGGTTAGTGGTTTTCGAAGCCATTTATTGCCAAAGAACTGAGTTTACTCTTTTGAAATCATAATGAAACAGAAACTACTCAAATGTCCCTGATCTAACGTTCACATGACCTTCAACAACTGCCAGGAAAACTGTTCAGGAGCAAAGAAAAACTCACTTCAGCTGAAATACAGGACTCTGACAAAATTGGACTCTCTGAAAAAAATGATGTTTCAAGATGCACAATATGTAAACTTTTGATCAGGGACATGTGGCTGGTTTCTAAAGTGTAAACAAACAGGTTTTTTGACTAACCACGAGTGAAATAAAGATTTTTGTGTTATCATTCATATTTACATTTACACAAACTTATGGCCACAACTGTAAGTGGAAGTAAAGTACTTCGCAATAAGAAAAACACAAAAAAAAACAAGCCAAAAACACAAAACTTGCACCGCTACTGTTTTTTTTTTAATTGACAGATGGAGTGAAACTTAGCATTTTTATCTTTCCAACAACAAACTAAAGTGTCACAAACCAGTCCCAGTCCTAATCATGGATAAATGGATGTTTTCTTCTTCCCACTCCTTTTTGAGCCAAATGTGTTTATTAGTATATATGTATAATTGTAAAGGGGGACAGATTCTCCCTGTACCTGTTGTTTTTTGTTCTTCATTTGTATGATTATTTACCCTGTATGTGGGTACAGTGCTTGCTGTATGGCTCAAAATAAAGGATTCAATCAAATGGAGATGCTGAAATGAAAATAGAGATTTGTCAAGTCAAAAGTATAGTTAAGATAAGATAAGATAAGATAGTTCTTTATTGATCTCACAATTGAGAAATTTAAGCTACTGCGTTAATTTTGACAGCAAATTTTAATTTAATTTTAGTCGACGAAATGACCACTGTAAGCTACCTTTAATTTCCTAACCCTCGCCTCTCGGTGTGTCCTGTCCGGTGCCTGTAGAGTGTGTAGTAGAAGTCCCAGTGCTCAGCGGCTGCAGACAGGCCTCATGTGACAAAGTGATGACAAAGTGCAGCGGCTCAAGCTCAGAAAGCGCTTCATCATCATTACGACGGTCCATGTCACTAGTGGCACATGTGCCATGGCATGTGGGACACGCCCTGTTAGTTTATATCAGTTTCCGCCCCAGTTGTTTTGTAATTTATGACCTGAATGATTAATTACTCAGAGGTGAACAGTAACTGGAATTTGTAGTAGTCGTAGTGTTGCATAAAAATCAGCTAGCTCTATTTGTATTGCAGAATATCGATAGCTGATCCGTCTGTGTAGGTTCTCAGTCGTACAGGCGTTGTCCATCGTAGGCAAAGGTTCTTCAGTCTTCATCTGTACTCTGTAGTTGAAGTGTGGGACGTTTAGCTCTTCATCCAAAGAGCTTTGTCAGCGCTGAGCTTGGATGAAGAGCGAGAACTTCATTTGCCAAAACAGATATCTCCGTTTTGAATTTGTTGCTAAATAGTTTCAGATTTTTATCACTGTGCTTTAAAAGGGACACCAGGGAAAGTAAAGTTGAATACATTTCAAAACAAGTGACTTTATATTTCTGATTCACAAAAATTCGTGTGGTCATTAACATCACTGCAACACGAAGAGAAAAGTACAAGCTTAAGTTTATTTGTTTGTGTAAGTTCTCAGTCGTACAGGAGTTGTCCATCGTACGCTGTGGGACTCTTAAGAGTGAACCAGCAGGAGGAGTTAACCTCTAAGTCCCTCCTCTTCTTCTCATCTTAGCCTATTCATACTTAATGGCTCATTATCGCTCTATTGTCTCACCCTGGGCTAAGTTCTAAGTCTATTGACACTCCCCTATGGCCCTGCTTAAGTTTATTTTTGTCAATGGCACTCATCTGTTTTTGCAAATGAACTCTTCAGATGGAGACTGAAGAATCTTTGCCTATAATCAATTTGGAAACCGTTTGGAAACCAGTAATGACTAGGGCTGGGTATCGGTTCGGTTTTATCCAATACCGGTGCCTGGTAGACAAATTTGCTTTCTAAAGAATTTTTTTTTTCGGTACCTGTTTTTGGTACCAATTTATTTTTCGATACCGGTAGTACCTTAATTATTTTTTCAATATTAACGTTACCCATCCCTAGTACTAGGGCTGGATACCAGTATGGCATTGAACAATGTTTTTAGGTACTAATGGTATCAGGGGAAAAAATGGTACAGAAAACTGGTACCTAGAAAATATGTTCCTTTAGATTAAGATTTGATGCCTGGCAGGTCCTGAGACAGTACTAAAGAAAGTTACTTTGTTGTTTAAGCTCAAATAAATGATAAAAAATGAAAAGAAATAGTCTTGGAATGTATTAAAAGACCATCATTGTTCTGTTTTATAGTTCTAGATGACCAATAATTTAGTATAGGCATCGAAAAAGTCGTTCAGATATTGTAAACCAAGTTTCATTAAAGCACTGGTATCAAAAAAATATTAACAGTACCCAGCCCTAGTAATGACACAGACATCAAACAGTGAAACTGAAACGTAACCTCTTTAATGTCTCTAGCGCACAGGTTCAGTGTGAGTGTTGAGCCCGGAGCTAAGCTGGAGAGTGGGCCTGCGTCCCTTCACCTGTGCAACAGTCTTTTGGTGCTGACCCGAGGCCTGCCCCCGGTGGTGACGGGACACTGGAAACTCTCTGCTCTGAGACGATACGGAGCCGTGCCCAATGGATTTGTCTTCGAGGGAGGCTCTCGCTGTGGCTACTGTGAGTAACAGTTCACCTCACAGCATTCTTAGGCCTGTGATGTTTAGTTGAAAGGAAGGCAACGTCAATGTTTCTGATGCAGATGATGTGGTTTGGTTGTTTAAATAGTAGCAGTCATTGGACCTTGACATCCAATATCTGTAGTTTATTTTTATTATTTTATTTCATCACCTGTCACCGTGGCCATTGGGTATTTCAAGGGATGCTTTACTTCTTTTACTTTACTTACTTGAAGAAGAGCATTTTTGGACAGCTGCTGAATCACTGTCTATAAATGACCCTAAAGCTCTTTAGCTCTGGTCCAGTTGAAGTGGCTTTCTATATAAGGAATGGCAGGCAGGCTGATGCTGGGTGTGTAGACGACACATGGACAGGATGTATTTAGTGATAATACTGAGGGGAAACCCAGACACTCAATACAAACCAACCTGATGTGAGTTTGTCCTGACTGCTGTGGTACTTTAACAGTGCTCTGCGTAAATGAGTACACCTCCTTTAGAAAGTAATATTTTAAACAATATCTCAATGAACACAAGAACAATTTCCAAAATGTTGACAAGGCTAAGTTAATATAACATCTGGTTAACTTACACATTTTTCCTCCTTGATTTTTAACGGCATTCTTCTGGGGATGGAATGAGCAAGTTGGCGACATTTTGAAACATCCATCTTTTTTCATTCTTCAACAATGACCTCTTTTAGAGACTGATGCTGATGGAGAGTGATGCTCAACTTGTCTCTTCAGAATCTCCCACAGATGTTTGATTAGGTTCAGATCAGGAGACGTACTTGGCACTGACTTACTTTCACCCTGTTCTGCTTCAGAAATCCAACAGTGGCCTTAGAGGTGTGTTTAGGATCGTTCTCATGTTGGTAAACTGCGTGACGACCAAGGGCCCGGAGTGATGGAGCATCTTCTCTTTCAGTGGTTGTTTCACTGTGTAGGCCACTTTGCAATGTCATATAGTTTTGAAGCCATCAGTTCCAAAAGCTTTAATCTTTGTCTTAAGCCGCTGGGACAATCCGTCAGGAGCAGTGGGCGACCGCAGTGCAGCCCCCGTGGAACCAACTCCAGATGTGGAGCCAGGCTCATGGTCAGAATCACCTGGAGGACTTTAACCTAATGTGTATGTTTTGGATTGCTGGGGGGTACCGGAGCATCCGGAGGAAACCCATCCAGACATGGGTAGAAACATGCAAACTCCACACAGAAAGGCCCATAAGGTCCGGGAATCGAACCCAGGACCTTCATGCTGTGAGGCAAGAGCGCTATCCACTCGGCCACTGTGCTGAAGCTGCGACATTAGTACCAGGGTGTAGAGTACTAGTACTCTTCATCTTTGACAGTCGAGATATTGTTTAAAATGTTACTTTTAATGAGTTTATACTCATTTATGCAGAGCACTGTATATTCAATTCAGCTTTGAAAAGTCCTACAAATAATAAGAGAAATCAGAAGAGAACCACAAATGTGCAACATATTTGTCCTTCAAAATAATATTCCACAGAGCAGTGTCACAAGGGGTCGAGTTTATGTCACAAACAAACAAACAAACAGAACTCAGAAGCAGTTGTACGAGACTGGCAGCCACGCCTCCATCAATCAGCCTGAGATATACAACAGTAACAACCAAGTGTGACGAGTGGATGATAATGCCTGTAGTACCTCGGGTTCTTGGAATGTGCTGCTGCTATTTGCTGGGCATTAAAAAAAAGTAAAAAAAAATATGTGAGAAATCAATACTGTAAATTAAATACCACTACAATACTTGTTAAGGTAACATGTTTTATATGGTATAATACAAGTGTATAATGAAAGTGCATAGATCAGATGGACAGTGAAGCCTACACAGACAAAGGAGGAACATGCCAACTCCACACAGAAAGGCCCTGTCTTGTCCAGGGCTTGAATTGCAAGAGCGCCTTGTCCTAAGCCTTGAGTGTGTGAGGAAGTGTGTGAGGAAGTGTGTGCCAGCGGCCCAGCGGCCCCCTCTGGAGAAACTGAGCTCCTCTAGCTCTCATTTCACTGTTCTCATGAGCAACTATTAATACTCCAGCCTCAACCGCTCGCTTCACCATCACATGTGCACCTTTGTCAGTGCAGCCATTCGCAGTTATTTACATTATTCCCAAGGTCAGTAAAAGGACCTGCTATAGCATGGCTGGAAAGATAATGGAGTGTTCGATCATACTGTAAAACAGGAATAGATGATCTGATTTTAACACAGTGCACTGAAGAGGCACCTGTTTCAGAGAATAAACCGTCTTGTCTGACTGATGCAAGTCCAAAGTGTAGATCAACCAATATTTTATTCTTGTAAATAATCTGCAGCTGCACCAGCGTATTTTCACCAACAAAATGACACCGTGAAGGCAACTGTGTCTGCTTTATCTCAGAAATGGGGTCACATTCTGTTTGGAGCAGGCTGTGTGATAGTGGGGCACATATTTGGAGGATTATCATGCCCCTCACACAGTGGTGCCCAGGGAGGGCACGTGCACACTCTGGAATAAATGATCTGCTGGCTGTCAACTCCTGTGATCTCAGTAAAAGCAATTTTGAAGCTGTCAGCAATCCTTCCATGCCCAGCAGAAGGAAACACTTGCTTGATCTTTTTGTAGCGTAAGATGTCTATAATATCAGTCGGTGCCAACTGTAGTGGGTCAGATCAGACAAGAGGGTCAGAGGTATTCAAGTAACTTTAAAGTCACATCTGAATCCACAAAGCTCCTCGGAGGAGAGGCCAAGACAGTATCCAACACTATGCTTTAGGGCGATTATGATTACTAAAATTAGTTGGAGAGTAAAAGTGTAATGAGGTCAGGCCTTATCATCCAATCCAATCTAAACTTGTATCAGTATTTATAGGTTTATCTTCTTCACTTGGTCATTTCTTCCCTTTTTTCCAACATACAACAAATCCTCAGTGCTATGTTAATATTGATTTGATACTGGTTTAACATCAAAATCTCTCCTTACTGACGAATTGCAACATTTGTAGCTTGCCTATAATCACAAAAATACGGCTGAGCCATTACTGTGGTGTTATTGAGAAATGCAGAAAGGTTTTTAATAGTTTTCTTTCTCAGAATGATGTGCAGCGTTGACACATGGTGATGCTTTTGCCTGCCTGTTCCTGTCACATCTGCGTGGGCATGAGAGAGTAGTACAAAGGCAATTGATATAACCTTTAACAGAAATGCTAACAGCTCACTCAAAGAGCAGCCTCGTCTTCACAGCCTTGTACTTCTTTTGGCCTGAAAAAGAAGAAGAAGAAGAAGAAAAAAAAAAACATTCAGGGAGAAAATGTGAATGCTGTTCATTTTTCTTTAACTTGCTACAACCTCCTGCTTTGATCTGATTCATTAATTCACACAGAGCCGGCAATGTACCATTTTGTACAAATGCAGTCTTTTATCCGTGTTTGGTATGAAACGTTCTTAATACAGTGATACCGTTGAATAAAGGAGTAAGTGAGGAATTAAGAGCTGAATAAGCACTTTCCCTTGAAACTGAAAAATAACATTAAAACTCTTCATTAAGGCGAGACACAGCAGCTGATTAGGGACATCATTTAAATTGAGTGATGTCAATAGAACACTTTTGCTGTATAATACTGACATAAACATGAGGAAAAATGTATTGGAAGTTTTGTGTAATTTTATGTTTCATTTTATGCATAAAAATGGCCAAAATTGTCTTTAGATATTTTTGGTGACAACATCTAAATAAATAACGGATAGAGCCAGGTTTAAATGTATGGTGTATTTTGTTGAAATATTTTTTCAGAGGGTATTTTGGATATTTTGTTTAGTTTTTGAATGAATCTGTAAAAAATCTAATTTCCCTCTGTTGTTTGGGCGCCACAGCTATATAAAAAATGCCCTTCTTCTTCTTCTTCTTAAAAAATAGTTTTGCCTGCAGTGTCTTGCCTTAATGTTAAAACTCTTTTAATATTAATGGTACACTGTGTAACATTTTGGATTGTATTGCCAGCAATGGAGCTGGTCAGTACAAGCCGGAAGTAAAGATCCCATTAAAAGATCCCATTAAAAAATTGCATAGACTTTTCGAAAAAAATTTATATCAAATGTTTAACAGAACGATAGCAGCTAATCAGCTACATGGAGACTTATGGGCATAAAACACACAATAATACATTAAAGTTGCATCCAAAACGTTGTAAACCAAAAATTTATGAAAGCATTTCGCTGTGTTTTCAAGTATTTGGTATTTTCTTTCTTGTAAAATATCCGCGCTATGGCTAGCAGTTAGCACGTAGCTGATTAGCCTCCATCGTGCTTTTAAACTCTTACAATTTGCCTGACGATGGCCACTGGCCGAAACGGTGCATGAAATAAAGGAACACTGGTTTTGCAAGTAAGACAGTGTGCAGGACATTTTTTCTGTTCATATTCATCCGATGTGGATTCTTCTACGCACCTGTTCACGCAGTTCACAAAGTCACCTATTCCTACAAACTCTTCCAATTTTAATTTTTCGAAAAGTCTATGGAGATTTTGAATGGGATTTTTACTTCCTGGCACCAGAAAGATCCTGGATAAGGGCGGGACTGTGGAGCTCCATATAAAACATGCTCCTACTGACCAGCTAGACCAGGGGTCTCCAACCTTTTTTACCGGGTGAGCTTTAGCATAACAAAAACGGCAGTGAGCTCCTTCTGCTTCAAGGAAACACGTGTATCCAGGTCTATAGGACTGTCAAGATGATAATTCTACACAACAAAAGAAAATGACTGTAGTTTCCACTTTATACTATACTGCTATATTCACCTAAATGTTTGGAGATATTCAGAACAAAAAAAAATACATCTAAAATGACTCATCAAGCGTATGGTTGGAGATCCCTGAGCTAGACACAGAAAATGCTATTCTTGCAGTGGGCAATTAAAGAATGGATATGGACGGGGACCAAATCCATTCTTTGAAAGCTCATATTTAGCTGCTTTTAATCACATCTCCATGGAGACGAGCTGGAGACGTCCCCGCTCCCAGTAAAGTTACAAGTCAGGTCTTAGGAGGCGAGCCGCTCACAGCAAAGACACGTTTGTTTATTCATTTTTTCAGTATTTTTCAACAAATCTGTAATAAAATAGATGCTTGTATTTTGTTTTAATTGTTGGGTGAAATGTTATGCACCTTTAAGCGGCGCAAAAAAAATACTAGGATCAGTTCATGGCCCATAACTTTTTGCAATTGAGATTGTCCAAAATATTTGAACGCGTACACTTGGGTTAGTTACATGGAAGAACTCTGTGATTTTGCAACGATTACTGGGTCCTCCAAGATACGGACATCGCGTCCCCTAACATTGCGAACGTTAATTTGTCAATATGTTGTGCTGCCCTAGATGTATATTGCTGACGAAATGGAGTGAACGGTATGTTGTTTTCGCCTCCAGGGGCCGGTGTGTTTTACTTGTCCTGCTCAGACGGGGAGCAGATCAATTTCCTGGTCGACTGTATCGTGAGAGGCATCGCCCCCAGTCGGACCCAGCAAGGTTTATGCCCTGCCCCTTCAGGTAAAAATCACTAAACCCCGTAAAGATTAACCCCAGGACCTGTAACATTTGCAAAACCTATGTAAAATTATTTCAGGCGTGTCCGGTGGCCCTCTCCTGCGTGACTCTGTGTCTTAAAGGCCTAAAGTTGCCTGTAAATCTAGCTCAATGTGTGTTTGTGTCGGGCCCGTGTCACGGAAACGGCTCGTGCACTTTGTCCCCGGGGTCAGCGCTGGACTGTGGGGCCGTGGCTTTGTGTGTGACTTGTGGCTGTTGTAACGTAAGACTAATTGTAAAGGAATCTGAGGGATGCAGACGTGTAGACGGAAGAACTGGTGACAGGTGTAGACAACGTGTACATCCAGAGAAGGAAATGACCACTTCCTCGAATATTAACCAGTGTTCGGATGTGAGGGTGTGGTATTTTGTCTCAGAAATCTGAAATCTCATATTAGAAAGGAAGACTATGTAAGATGCGTTAGTACCATAGACCTGTAGTTCCCAGCCTTTTTGTCTGGTGTACCCCTTGGGCCTTTCATTTAATACATTTCCATATCATTTCCTGCTTAGACAATACTGAATTGCATAAAAAATATGAAAATCGCAAATCGAATTGCAATTTCTCAAAACAAATCTCAATTAGGTTTTTTGTGTAAGTTGATTGTTTTGTTGACATTTAGTTGAATGGCTTAAAGGGACTCTACGGAAGTTATATATTTTCCACCCCCTACATGCTCCAGCAATGTCCCGCGCTGTACTGTGAGCCCACACCTATCCCGCTCAATTGCCGCTATAAGCCTGCACCGTCACTCTAAAGTTGCGTGTTCTGGCCGAGGCAGCAGTCATTCACCAGCTAAACATGGAGACTGCAGTTACGCGGACGGCCAGAGGTGGCAGTCACGAGTATGAAAATGGACAACCTCTGTTGAGTCCAACTCACCCCCTGTTCCAAAGTTTACTCCGCCCATCCACCAAATTCAAAAACTGGTGTGAAAGGGGCCTGGAGGCTTCTGCGGGGGCGGAGCCGTTTATATTCCCCACAGCGGCAGAGCTGCTAACGTCACATCAGTCCCCGTACCCCTGGTTGGGAAACACTGCCACAGATTGTGAAAATGATGGATGTGGCATTGCTATTGGTTGTTTTCACGTGACATCACAACATTTTAAAGAGCCTTATTCAGAAAGTTGCAATGGGTGCCGCCATCTTGTGTATATGGTGAAATTGCAGGTCTGACTTGAGCTAAAACTGGCTAAAACTGCAAAAATAATAAATAAATAAATGTCCATATTGGCAAATAATTATTAAGATATTGCTACAAATGCTGAGATAAAAAAATATATATAATTACTGTTAAACGCCTGTTTTGTGCTCAAAACAAAAAATAAAGCCTTATTAATATTTTCTGTCTGCATTTATTTATTTATTCCTTAATTCATGCATTTATTTATTTTTCATTTCTTTTCTCTTGTATTTTTACGCTCTGCTTTATTTTTA
>OMNZ01045042.1:33856-43969 GCA_900303255.1 Lesueurigobius sanzi | reverse complement strand
GAGTGCTGCACTGGGTCAGAAGCAGTGTACGAACTCTCGGGTGTAAAGGCACCTACAAGGCAAAAAGATCCTTGTAGAAAACGGCAGGCCTAGGCAGAGGTCACATGGGCAGGGGTTACAGAGCCGAGGTACTCCGAGATGGTATAAAAATCTATTTCGACCAGAAGCGATCTTCCTCAGGGCATGTTCAAATGAATGGGCCTCAGGTGTGCCTAAATACAGGGGAAGGTCATATGACAGACGATGTGATATCACCAAGTAATTAAGAGTCCAGGGCCAATGTTACAACCAGCCAATCAGGGGTCAGTTTTGCTAGATAAGGGGAGGGACGGTCTGCTTTGAAAACTTGACATGTTGTGACAAAAATTAAGTTTAGGAACGTTCTGCTGAAATCTTGGATAGCCCTAGGAGTTGGTTTGTCTGAAAATATATCTAAACCTAACCTTAAAGATTGCCCTGTTCCTAAACTTAATTTTTGTCCCGAGCCAACTATCTAGCACAACTGGAACCTGATTGTCTGGCTGTAACTTTGGTCCTGGGCAAACAACATGACATTGGCCCTGGACTCTTAATTACTTGGTGATATCAGGAGCATCGTCATATGATCACTCCCGTCACGCTCTTGTCACGTGACTCACTGTTTTGAATATTATCTCGGAGTGCCTTGGCTCTGTAACCTCTGCCCACGTTATGGGCAAACAAACAAATGTGACCCGCCTAGCTCTTAAATCTGGCCCACGAAACATGACTAAGCCCAATATACACTGGCTAAAAGGGTGAACTAAACCAATGTTTTCACTGACAAAGAATAATAATGTACAACTGCTTCAATTTGGGTATTTAAGGTTTTTTTTAGGTCAATTTAAAAGGTTACTTGTTTGAAACGCTACAAACTGCAACTGGTCCGGCCCCCAAGCAAGTTCAAAAACCCAGTGTGGCCCTTGCATCAAAAAGTTTGCCCGTACTTTGTCTAGGCCCTGCTGTTTGTGCATACAAGTGTGTTGGTTTTAGGACTAACTAATACTGTTAAAATGGTTACATTATTGCTCGGTTTCCAAAGTTCTCTTGCTTAAACTCTTGGTTTAGGCCTTGCACCACAAACCTTACTTCCTCACTGTGTATTTTATCATTTAACTTCTACCGTAGCATTTACAACAATTGTTTTGTGTTGCAGGATTCACACTGACACATTGATTTAGAAGAGGGATAAGCACTCACTAGTCAAATTGAGTAAATATTTTGTTAAATGTTCCCAATTCAACTGCAGTGTCTCTCCTTAGGGTCACACTATCCCTTTTTCAGTGTTGAAAAGGTTTTAGTAAGACATCGCAGTATTGCACATCCCTATTGCATATCACAATTTTTTTCACTTCTGTCTGGCCCTACACTAGATTTACTTGAATTTCATTTGCAGATTGTGTGCAGTGTGTTTTTATAAAGTCAATTGTCTGGTGCACAAAGAGACTCCTCTGTAAACCTGACTGAAGCTTAAGGCCTGACTGCAAAAACTCATCCAAACGCATACAAGTTAAATTTTCTTCTAATAAGTATATTTCACCTTGATTTAAGAAGGCAAGTAAAATTATCTGCCAATGGAATAGGTCTTTTTGCACTATGAGAAACTTATTGCTGTTAACATTTCTGGATTTAAGAGTATTTCAATTTTTTTAAATCTTACTAGGATTTAATTTCTTGCATTGCCCCATGTCCAAAGATGACCTGTATGTAACTCTGTCTGTCTGTCTCCCTCAGCGCGTCTACTACCTCTCTCTGGAGTTCTACATGGGCCGAACGCTGCAGAACACCATGGTGAACCTGGGCGTGCAGAACACCTGCGACGAGGCCATGTACCAGGTCTGAACCAACATCTCATCTGTTCACCTCGCTTCGGGTTTAAGGGAGAGCATCTATTCTCAGCAACATGGCACGGCTCGGGGCTTCACAGCTAAAAGGTCCCGGGTTCGATTCCCCGGGTCGGACGGGGGCTTTCTGTGTGGAGTTTGCGTGTTCTCTCCGTGTCTGCGTAGGTTTCCTCTGGGTGCTCCGGTTTCCCCTACCACTAAAAACATGAATAAAGTGTGAATGTGGGACAATGGATGTGTTTACATGCATTCTCATGAGCATGCACTGTCCCAACCAAATAAACAAACCGAAACAAAAACAAACAGGCAGGTAGCTCTGTCCTCAAAAGAGTGACCTGTGTCCTCATGAGTAAATACACTGCTGATGTCTTTTGGTGTTCCTGATATCACCAAGTAATTAAGATCCAGGGCCAGTGACATGTTGTTTGCCCAGGACCAATGTTACAGCCAGCCAATCAGGGCTCAGTTGTGCTAGATGGTCTGCTCGGGACAAAAATTTAAGTTTAGGAACAGGGAAATCTTTAAGGTTAGGGTTAGGGCTAGGTTTAGGGTTAGGTTTAGATATATTTTCAGACAAACCAACTCATTGAGCTATCCAAAATTACAGCAGACCGTTCCCCGTTCCTGAACTTAATTTTCGTCACAACATCTCCAAGTTTTCAAAGCAGACTGTCCCTCCCCTTATCTAGCACAACTGACCCCTGATTGGCTGGCTGTAACATTGGTCCTGGGCAAACAACTTTGACATTGGTCCTGGACTCTTAATTACTTGGTGATATCACATCGTCCGATGTCATTTTACCTCTTCTATGTCAATAGTTTTAAAAATAAATCATAAAAAGTCAATACATGAAAAGTGTTGGACTGGATCAATTTTAAAATTCTGGTTCTAGCCTTCAGAGCCTGGCATGGTCAGGCTGCTTCATATCAGTGATGTGATCCAGCCTTAAACCCCTGCCAGGGCTCTGAGGTCTGTGGATCAGAATCTGCTGAGGGTTCCACGCACTCGTTTTCAGACCAGAAGAGACAGATCCTTCCAGGCTGTTACTCCTAGCCTTTGGAACGATCTTCCACTCTCTCTGTGTCTCTCTCTCTTTTATCTTAAGACTTTCTTTTTTGTTCAAGCTTTTGCTTAGTTTAATAACAGTGATCATAACAGTTGGGCTGTTATGATTTTGTGTTGTCTTGGCCTTTTATATTCTGTGTTCTTTTGTATTTTAAGCCGTGTTGTGAAGCACTTTGTGGCTTTTGTCTGTGAAAGGTGCTACAGTATACACATAAATTTGACTTACTGTTAAAGCTGGTAATTTAACAAAACTGAACAGAACACAACAAGGCCAAGATTTTAGTTTTACTTGCAAGGGGAGCAACACATCGACCTCCTCCAGTGAGCGAGCGCCAGAGTTCTCCGACGTGCCCCTCCCGCTTTGCCTCTTTATTCACACAAGAAGATATTTACATTACTCCAGTCACAGTCTTAACTTTGGCCTTTATACAGAGTTAGGAAAACACATGAGCACAGGGCAGCTGATGATAACTTTGTTTCTTGAAAGCATCACTATTCATTATAAGTGGATAACAATAAAATTCTTTCAACACTTACTTACTGCTTTGTTTTGTTGCAGTTGGGTTTGGACATAGAGGAGCTGGAGGAGATCGAGGAGGACGCCGGTTTGGGGAACGGAGGCTTGGGACGCCTGGCAGGTACGACTGAAAACCAAATAGCAAAGTCCTCCACAGAGAACAAAATGTATTAGAATCGGAACTGCCATTGATTTGAGTCGGTAAGTAAAATGCTCTGCCAATGGAACAACGTCACATCGCTCTGCTTCACGGATTAAAGTTTGCGGCATGTTGTTACACGACCACAATCGCCGCTACAGCGCTCTCGTATGAACAGACCTGAGTCAGAGCTGGCACCGGTCCATCAACCAGAGCTGCAGCTGAGGAAGTGAGGCAAGAGTCTGAGGGATTAACACATAGTGGACATACTACAGGAACTATTGGCTGTGGGAACCTGAAAATGATTGTACAAGAGAGTGTGACGCAAATGTGTGTGTGTGTGTGTGTGTGTATACGTAACTATTGATAGATTTCACATGATAGGATGACATTATTTAGGTTTACATGGATTGATTTGAGTTGGGAGCAGAAATTTTCTTCTCATGATCAGATGTGGTCCGTAACAAATTAAATGTAAGAGTTTTTGAGGCTTTGCTTGAGTAGTATTTTTGATGAACTTATTCATTTCTCCTTCGAGGTGAGCAATGTATCGTCTACGAGATATCAAAATTGTTGTTTGGAAGAAATACAAATTTACAGCATTGGGTGTCTTCATTGCCAAGAAATTAACAAATACATCTGCCCAAAAAATTGTAATTAAATATACTTGATGTATAATCTCTCAAAATATGGTGTAATGGAATTTTTTTCTGCACTTTTGTAGTTTAGTCAAGGCAATTCTCTTTTTGTCGACGGTGATCTAATGAAGTTTGCCAGCTTATTTTTGAAGGTTTACAAAACTATTGCTTGATTATCTTTATCGTCAATGACACTGGTGCGCCGCAAGGAACAGTGTTTGTCCCCATCTTGTTGCCGTACTGGTGGAATATTTGGGCACAATTTTCCTATTTTTGAAGGTACAAATGTAGGATTCACAAGCCTTTTAAGATTAGATGTACCTAAGCAAATACTTCAGTGCTTTCGCTTAAGGATATTTTGATTGAGTAACTTTTACTTGTATTGGCCGCTGACAAAGCTCTTGGGTTGAAGAGGGAAACATTCAACACTTCAACTATAGAGTACAGATGATGACTGAAGAATCTTTGCCTATGTTACAGTATTTTACCAGTAATGGCTGCACTTTTATTCCAGTAATGAACTGAAGTGTATTGACCACCACTCCTCATGTCATGGTATCTAAACATATTACATTTCATTTAACCAGATAAAAAGTCATGAGGATCCAGATTTGCAACAAACCTGTAATTGCGACCATTCAAACTGTGATTTTGATTCACTTGGGATGATCTTGCAGCTCTTAACCCCTACTATAATACAGGATAATAAGTATATTTTTTGATTGTTTTCCGTCTTCTCTCTGCAGCTTGCTTCTTGGACTCTATGGCCACTTTGGGTCTTGCTGCGTACGGCTACGGCATCCGTTACGAGTATGGGATTTTCAACCAGAAGATCAGGGACGGCTGGCAGGTACTTGTTTTTAAAATGTACTTGTATGTACATGAGAAATATTTGGCCACTTCAACTTTGAAAATCACTTCTGTGCTTCACTACAAAAATGTTACACTGCATTTCCTATTCAAACCTGGATTACCGAGCTTGTTTTATGGATTTTAAGGTAATCTTGCTTGAAATAGGAAACATAATACTGCCAATAGCACTCTGCGAAGTGAAAACCAGTTCTGTGACGACATTGTGAAGTAACTGAGAAAATGTCAAAAGTGCAAAGCAGCAAATTTATTTGTAGAGCACAATTCATACACAAGGCAATTCAAAGTGCTTCACTATTTCATAAAATTACAAGAGGGCAGATAAAATCAATCAATAAAACAAATATAATCATCAACTCATTAAATTAAAAGTGAAGAGTGCAGTAATCATAGTTCCAATACCCAGACTGCACCATGCAGTCCTCTGTGAAGTACTTCAAGTACTTTGGTCACAAGCAAATAACGCAGGGTTTGTGACAGTGATGCATTACGTCAGCGGCGTCACGCCCCCATGAATTTTCACTGGACAACGGTTCTCCGATCCTCCCGTCACAGGCCCATCGCTGTTTTCGCATTATAAATTATCAAATATTTCGATACTTGTATTTGAACAGACAGGTTTTTAGCATAGGCACAGGAGCTTCATCGACTAACATCAACATTTTCTCGGTTTTTAATAGTTCCTTGTTCAGACGTCAAACGCAGCAATGGGGGGCACAAGGTGGAAGTGCGAGAATTGGACTGGAACAAAGAGAAAAGTGGCTATTTTGAAGAATCTATTTCAACCTTTTTATATTTCAAACATAATTCCATATGGGTCCATGCATAAATGAACGCCTTCAGTAAGAATCTACAATGTAAATAGTCTTGAAATGGTAAAACCAATACATAAGGGTTTCCAAACTTTTGACTGGTACTGTACATTCATCTGAAATATATTGAAACAAATCAGAAATGCCTCGAGTCGGAACTAGTGCTGGAGTTGAATCATTTTAAATGTAGATTTTCATGTTTTGCCGTGCTCTCTGTTAGCTCACTGAGAGTTGAGTGAGGCCAAAGTGAACTAGGTCAAAATGCAAGTGTTTAATGATTAACTGTTTAAGTCCGTGGCCATCTCTGTGGTCTCTGCGTGCAGCCAACGAACGCTGGTCAGTGTTGGACGTACCGCGCACATACAGCGGCGTTTCCCTTCGATAAGAGAAGCTTTTGCCCTTTTGAATCTGGCCCGTTGTTTGCGGTTCAATGGCACAGAGCAAACATGAACGCTTGGCTAGAGTCCGACCCTCTTCGAAACGAGAACGGCGCGTGGTGGAGAACGCAAAATCAGTCGGTGCATACGTCGACCCGATCACCCAGAGTTCAACAGTTCAGTGTGTTGTGTAGAAAATGTCCAAACTCTTGGAGATCAATACATGGAGTCCTTTATCATCAGACAACGACAAGTGTAGCCCCAGGTCTATTCTGCAGGGAACGCCCTAAAAGTAATCTATCCATCTATTGTTTGTGTAATTAAGTCTTAGTCATCCGATTTAGGGTGACCAGACGTCCCAGTTTACCCGGGACAGTCCCAGTTTTGAGCCCTCTATCCCATGTCCCTGTGAATTTATCTGAAACCATTCATTTGTCCCAGTTTTACACAACCTCTGTCCCAGTTGTCCCAGTTTTTTCCACCAGTGCCATGTCCAAAGCCGCATATTTACTTGATACTTGATGACTTTTGACCAAGACAAAAAATGTGATGGAAAAAATGCAGAAAGAAAGATTTCAAAAAGTAAGAAAACACAGGAAAAATTACGAAAAAATGAGAGAAAAAAGCAATAAAAATGTGACAAAATTATGAAAAAAAAATATGAAAAAAGGAAGGAAAAATACGAAAGAATGATGAAAAATGGAAAAAAAACACAAAAAAATTTGAGAAAAAAATGCAAGAAAAAATTATGAAAAACAAAAAAAAGTGAGGGGGAAAAAAAATAAATAATAATTTTTGTCCAAGTTTTTAATGTGAAAAATCTGGTCACCCTACATCCGATAGTTTTCCGTTGTAGTAGAGGCCTCTAAAGTAGTCAACTGGACTGAGATGTTTAGCCCCCTCTCGACAGGAGCATAACGGAAGGTGCCCAAATGATAATTCTAACCATTCTTTATTATATTATAAATAATAAATTTGATATTAATTATATTATTGATTTAGTCCTGACAGTATTGGGGGTAAAGCACAGCACACTTAGTTGCACATTGGAGTGCTCAGATTAGTTTTCTGTGTATCCAATGTGTGATATCTGTTTATATTTTCTTGCCACTTCCTGGTCTGTAGGTGGAGGAAGCAGATGATTGGCTGAGACATGGAAACCCGTGGGAGAAGGCTCGTCCCGAATACATGTTACCGGTTCATTTCTACGGCCGAGTGGAGGAGACTAAAGAGGGCTCGAAGTGGGTCGACACACAGGTATTTTAATTTTATAAAAGATGGATGACGAGAAAAATCCTGGGTCTCGTAATACCATTGTAACTCAAAACTGTCAGAAAAAAAACAACTTTATTCAGCTAGTAGGAAGAAATCTGATACCTTTTTAATGCAGTGGTCCTTGACTGGTAAAGCTTCAGGAGCCACAGTCTCCCTAGGTCAATGAGCCACATTTGTCCAGTGCTGAGAAAGGCTTGTGACCCACTGAAAATAGCTTTGCCACTCACTTGTTGAGGCCAAATGAGAACCCCAACGTCCTCAAACCCCCACACTCCCCTGCAGTGCTCTCCTCTGTCCTGTAGGTGGTGCTGGCCATGCCCTACGACACGCCCATACCTGGATATCAGAACAACACCGTGAACACCATGAGGCTGTGGTCGGCGCGAGCTCCCAACGACTTCAACCTCAGAGACTGTGAGTTTCGAACACATTTCCACCTCGACTTTGCACCTATTTACGGCGAGACACGGCATTGAAAAAACATTGATTTTTCACGTGGAGGGCAATTTAGAGATTTCTGTGCAGTTTGGTGCCTAAACATTGTAGCTAACATGTTAAAGTAGAAAAATGATCAGCTCACCCTTTACGATGGTTATATTATGAAGTTTTGCCAAATAAAAGGACAAGGAAATGACTCCAGCTGCACATTTTTGCCTTCGATTTGGCTCCTCTCACCCGAGTGTCCAGACGTAAATATTGAACTATTTGGTATCCACATGGAGTGTGTAAAGTCCACAACAAGACACTGTACATCATATGTGATAATATCCTCTCTGGGACAAGCTAGAGGAGACGATATGCAGACAACAACTTGCGCAGACTCTACTAAACTTTAAAATCCTCACTTTAGTAGCACCAACAGACACCAAGTTAAATATGGAAAATTAACTTTTCTTTGGTGTTTGTTTATAGTTAATGTTGGAGACTACATCCAGGCTGTTTTGGACAGAAATCTGGCTGAAAACATTTCTCGGGTGCTTTACCCCAATGACAACGTAAGTTAATATTACAATTACATATCCAACTTTCTTGGATCTTAACGTTTTATTTTATAATTTAGATCTAATGAGTAAATAAATCCCAGATACTTGATTCTATTCAGGTACATTCAATTCAAGCATGAGGTGTATAATATGATGTAGATCTTGTTTCACTGCAAAAAGCAATGTCTTGATAAGTAAAATTTGCTTGAATTTGGCATATTTGGCTTTATTTTGAATACTTTTGACTTGCCATGTAAAATTATCTGCCAATGTGTGAAGTATTTTTGCACTTAGTCTAAGAAAAAGCATATAATTTCAAGTAAATTTAGATGCAAGAATTTGTTGCTTCTTAATTTAAGCACAAAAATACTTATTCCACTGGTAGATCATTTTACTTGGCAAGTCAAAATTACACCAAATACTCTGAACTCAAGCAAATAAAACTTGTCAAGATATCACTTTTGCAGTGTTTCTCTTATTTTTTCATTTAAGTTTTTCGCTGTCTGTAGTTTTTCGAGGGAAAGGAGCTGCGTCTGAAGCAGGAGTACTTCGTGGTGGCAGCGACTCTTCAGGACATCATCCGACGCTTCAAAACCACCAAGCGCGGATCCTCCCAACGCACCTCCTTCGAGAGCTTCCCCGAAAAAGTGAGTCAAAGTCCAGTTAATAAACACACTGCCCGACAAGAAAAAGTATATTTAAAGTCCAATATCAAACAGTGAGACAAAGAAAAGTTTGTAATGTCCAATCGTCAACAACGATGCAGCAGATGGAGAATTGTCCTTGCTGCCTCCTCCCCCTCTAAAGGAAATTACTCAAAAAAAGTATTCAAGCTGTTGCATAATTCACAATAAAAAATAACAAGATCAACCTTTTGTCTTTTGCAGGTGGCGATCCAGTTGAACGACACTCACCCAGCGATGGCCATCCCAGAGCTCATGAGGATCTTTGTGGATATCGAGAAACTGGACTGGGACGTGGTCAGTCTAAGGAGATGTTGTTGTGTGATGTGTTCAAGGACAGCAACGGCTTTATTAGTAAAAACGAGTGCAGTCAATCGATAGTTTTAAAAAATCTGATTCATCACACTTTTGAAATTTGATTTGTCGTGATTAATCACATTTATGTTTGTAATTATTATCAATAACGTTCCAATTTGAAGCATCTTGGCCCAATTTATGAACAAACCGTGGCTAATAATTAAATGAAAAGCCACTGATTTAATTTAATTTCAAATTTATTCAAAAAGTAAGACTATAGAAATGAGAGAACATTTCTTGAAATAATCCTTGATTTGAGTTGGTAAGTAAAGAAATCTTCCAATGGAATGAGCATTTTTGAAATTGAGAAAAAAAAACTAGGGCCGGGAATAGATAAAAAAAAATTAACTAATTAATCGCAAATCTGCAGAAAATTAATCGCGATTAATTAAATAAAATCCAGCAATTAATTGCAGTTAATCACAATTATTTGTGAAATTACTTGTCAAACTATAGCTGTACTATAATAAAAAGTAATAGTTTTATTTTATTTTATCAAAATGGACTTGTTTTATTTATTTTTATTGAATAAAT
>OMNZ01045042.1:0-27464 GCA_900303255.1 Lesueurigobius sanzi | reverse complement strand
CGACTTTACGTTTCTTTAGAGCGGACCTGAGTTTTTATGTTTTCAAATCACAAATTGAATCGTCAAATTTTTGGTATTTGATGGTGCTTTTGTCAACTATTTTGGGCCCACTGCGCCTTGCGTGTCCAATTTGGGTCCTGTGGGGTATAAGAGGTTAAAGGCACTATACCCCCAAGTGAGTCTACAGGCTGCTAGTTTTCTATCATTTCTAAAAAAGTGTCCCTGCAAGTTGTGAAATGTGCTTGTAAAGTCATCTCTACAAAGAAATGGGATCTTAGAAATGTGTGTGTGCAAAGTTATGAATTTGTTTGGACCACAACGATCAATTTAATTTACTCCCTCCCCATTTCATTACTTGTAATAAAGAAATCAGATATAGTAACTTTTAATGAGCAAAATTAAAAAGGATTCATTGCCCTCCTATATGGACTTTAGCTCAGGAACACATCGATAAAGGTTAAAAGTTGATGAGAGTAAAATGGACCGTTTCAAACAATACCTCAATGAACACTAAATCAGTCTCTTAAACGTTAACCAGACTAAAGTTATCTTGAGTTTCATCATCTTAGCCAGGGTCTTATTGGCTGTTGTCTGTCGCCCCCTTCAGGCCGCTCCTGGATACCACATGGCCAAGATGATCATCAAACTCATCACTTCAGTGGCCAACGTCGTCAACAATGACCCGGTGGTGGGAGACAAACTCAAGGTCATTTTCCTGGAGAACTACAGGGTCTCGCTGGCCGAGAAAGGTAACGCAACAAGCTTTATTAGAGCAGAATCACATTGTTGAGTGAAAGAAAAGGTTTGTTTTTGGGGGGAGCTCTAGGCCTAATCCTCACCAACTCTGGGCATCTAATATAAACCGGTTTCCATCACATTTTGAATTTTCACATAAGTAACGAGTGATGGGAACGCCAGAATTTGTAAATTGGATGCATAATTTCCGCATTAATAGTTTTTACGCTCGCATGATGTTTTTTTATTTTTGCGAATAGCTTTATGTGCATTTTGGAAGATGGAGACAGATTTATCACATAAAGTTTGACGTAGTAAATAAAAAGTACACGTCACTGTTGACTGAGCCAACCTTTGCACTGGAGTAATTATTAATCAGACGGAGGTTGTCTAGTCCATAATATATTTTCCCAGGTATGCAGGAGGGCGATAAGCTGTCTTTGCTGCTTTATTTATTTATTTATTTATTTATTTGATAGGGACTGAGCACATTACTGAACATCTGCATTGAGACAATAACTGTTGTAAACATGCCGGATTATAGCCACGAGACTAATTTACATCCATCCCTCGGCAATCGACAATACAACAACAGAAGTTTGTACAGCAAAAGAAATGTTAAAAAGTACTTAATGATTACAGACTGGTTCGCTTTAAGCCACACTTTGAGTTGGGCTTTGAATATACAGTAGGAAATGTGGAACATTCCCTAATGGTGAGGGGGAGACTGTTCCAAAGCTTAGAGGCTTTCACAGACACAGCATTTTGTCCAAACTATTGGCCACAAAGACTTGTCATGAGACCCAGGCACAGCCTAATTTTCATTAGAAATGTCATCTCAGTCTGGGATGGTGAGAAAGGCTTGTTGGAGCCGATGGATGGATGGATACTTTATTCATCCCTCCAGGGGAAATTCAGTTGTGCAGCAGCATACAGTGTGTGCCATACATCACCAGGCACTCTCAATGAAAGACATTCATAAAAATACAGACTATACGTGGAAGAAATCAGCAATTTTTTTTAAATGATTTTAATATGCAATATAAATAGAGAATTAAAGTTGTGAGAGGAGTGCCTTGGTTTTTTGTTTTTCTGTCCCCCAACAAAGAGCACCTTCCCCTCACTCTGGGAGAGTTGATTGTCCTGTATCATAGATGCTGCCACACATCAGAGTAGTTAGTGCAGCGTATTCCAACAAGATGAATGTCCACAACAAAACAAGAGAAAAAGCTCCTCTCCAGTGCACAGTGCGCCCTCTGCTGGGTAAGTGCTGCAATTGCGCTATTTAGCACTGTCAAACAAACTCCCCTCAATTGCTTGAAATCTTTTATGGAAACGTGAGTAAATTTGCTTTTGTTATGCCAATTTATTATGCAAAATTTAGATTTGGATGGAAACTCAACTATATACAGTCTAATCCTAACAGAGACATAATTTGAATTTATAAAACATAAAATATCAATGGTCAAGTACCCAAAGTATTAAGTCTCACATAAAGGACCTGTCCACTTTAATGTCAGTCTGGTATTTCTGTAACATACAAAAGCTAAATATTCGTGCCCTTCTGGCTCCTCTCCTCGCAGTGATCCCGGCCACAGACCTGTCGGAGCAGATCTCCACGGCGGGCACGGAGGCCTCGGGCACCGGGAACATGAAGTTCATGCTGAACGGGGCGCTCACCATCGGCACCATGGACGGAGCCAACGTGGAGATGGCGGAGGAGGCCGGCAAGGAAAACATGTTCATATTCGGCATGACGGTGGAGCAGGTGCAGGAGCTCGACGAGGAAGGGTGAGAGGAACAGAACGGTCAGGAATGTGAACCTCGAGGGGAACCGGTGACGAAATAACAGCTAGTAACATTTTAAAGTAGTGGCCAATTGGCTCATTACGCAACGTTGGCTACACTAGCTCCACTGACCTGAAGATGCAAGTGCCTTTACTTTCTTAGACCTGTTTGAATCATATTTTTTTAAAGATTAAGTGATGGACAGTGAGTTCCTGGTAGATGATCGTGTAACCAACTTGAAAGTCTGAGAATTTGTCTTGAAGCTGAACACGAATAGCTAATGAAAAGTTCTAATAATATTAAAAGACAATTTTTTTTTTTTATCCACATCAGTTCATATTTGTGACATGGTTTTAAATTGGATAACTTATTGCACACAGTAATTTGTATAGGGCTTTAGAATGTGTTATCACGCAATGGGGTGCATGTGGTTGAGGCGCCATCTTGTGAGGCCAAACAACGAGGTTAGTGCTAGATGGTCTGCTATGATTATTGGATGGATCTGTGCTTTGGTTTGTCTGAAAATATACAAACACCTCAAAAAGCTGTGTAAAAAAGTAAATTCTTCATGAAACGAGTCAATTTGCCATTGATTTTAGATGGAAATTGAAAGAATCTGCTTGTGGAAGAGGTATTTTTGCACTTTAAGAAAAAAGCATCTTATTTCACGTAATTTGAGATGTATTATCTAATTTTAAGTGCAATTAGATGTTTTTTTTCTCAACTTAAGTGCAAAATACGTATTCCACTGGCAGATTTTTCTACTTGACAAGTAGAATTATTAAATTACTCAAATCGAGGTATAATATTCTGAATTTGAGCCATTTTTAACACTAACTCAACCATATTCCTGTCCCTAATCTTAATTTGCGTCATGATGGAGAAATAACTTCAGTAATGGTCCAGTAATGTTGTGTAGTTGATTGCAATGTTGGGACACACAACCAGTAAGGGAATAAGATTGAAAATGTGTGTTGTTTTCAACTACCAAACTCCCATAATGCATTGCGCCGTGATGTCCGTTCCAAAGCTCTATAGACTGTCAACGGATCCAGTGTTGGATAATGGGCTTTAAAAGTGTGGACAGTTTCAGGTTTTAACGATGACACGATGTTGGCCAAGAAGTACAGATCGAAATGCTGAAAATGTAGGAGAAGTCGACCAGAGAGAAATAACAAAGTGGATAGATTAACTCAGAACTGCGTGAATGGCGTGAAATACTACTCTAGGTCTGGTTTTGACGACCTGGAAGCTTGATGTTGCTTCTCAAGGGGCTAAAAATGTAATGACTCCCTAAATAATCTGCAAATCGTTGTTACATTATCAGCTCAACAGTTTTATTACACGATCGGCCTGTTATTACGTCATCACCATTTTGAAACTGGTTAAATCTATTTCGTTATTGTCCGTTATTACAAATGATGGATTCTACAATGCCTCCCTTCTCATTCTCTCACTTCACATGTGTCCAGTCTAATGAAACCAAATCAAACGATGATGGAAATGTCTCCTCTGCTCAGGTATGACGCCATGTCGTACTACGAGAAGATCCCGGAGCTCAAACGGGTGATGGACCAGCTCACCAGCGGATTCTTCTGCCCCAAAAACCCACATCAGTTCAAGGACCTCACCGACATGCTCTTCAAACACGACCGGTACTGCTTCTAGTAGTAATACAAATACTAGTACTATGGCTGCTACTCCTGCTGCCACTTTATCAGTGTCAATCAAAGTTGACTCACTCAACTTTTTTTGTTTGTTTTTCAGGTTCAAAGTATTCGCAGACTTTGAGGACTATCTAAAATGCCAAGACAAAGTCAGCCAACTTTTCCAGGTAATACTTCAATATGAATGGTAGTTATATATTTGTTAACATTGTCCATAGATAAACATGAGGTAAGAATAATATAAAAACTTCAAAGGAGGAGTGGCTGGAGGCCCAATCAGACGCAGATTTATAATGCATGTATTTGTATGAACGTTCATTCAGAATGGATTTTCTACCTAGTAATTAAAATAGTTTCGTAGTTCGCCTGTTGATCTGGCAGAGGAGAAGGGTTTTCAGTGCAGTATTTCATGTTAAAATTGATGTTATTGCACACATAAAGCCACCATGAGTTACTGATTTGGTAATCCGTAATCTGTTTGGGTCATTCACGCCCTTCAGCCTGAAAGAATAGACCATTTTGAAACAATTTGAACATTTTCCCTCTTTTCTCTGTTCGATGGAGTGTTTGCAACTCCTAAATGAAATGTGCTCAGATTGTTTTATGGCATTAAAAGTATAATATTTGGGGATTTAAAAGCGTTACATATAATTTGCTGCTACCTGGATAAACTCTGTAGAGTGAATTAAAATGTCCTAGCAAATTCTAAAAATCACAAAAGACAATAGCAATATCAGTCGTGTACATTTAGCGACACAATTCCGAGATCTTCTTCCCCCATCCCTTTTGTCTTCAGGACCCGATGGCGTGGAGTAAGATGGTGGTCAGGAACATCGCTGCCACGGGGAAGTTCTCCAGCGACAGGACGATCACGGAGTACGCTCGAGAGATCTGGGGCGTGGAGCCGAGCAACATCAAGATCCCTCCCCCGAGCGAGCCCCTGCGGGTCGACCACCTCACCAACTAAGCACCAGGGAGCAGCTCTACGCTTCAACGTGGCATTTATACAGGACCGTGGGGCAAACGGGCAGGCCATCTCGTGCCCTGGGACCAATAAATAATAAAGAATAGAGGGACCATGCTAAACCTTCCTCCCCTGGACCCTTGAAAGTCTGTCAATAGCCCCACAGCAGAAAATGTCTTCTTGATAAGTAAAATTTGCTCGAATTCAGAATATTTGATCATTATGAGTAATTTTGTCTCGCCAAGTTAAACAAATCTGCCAATGGAACAAGTCTTCTTGAATGGTAAAGTACAAAAGTGACCAAACCTGCCCCTTGCGATGGTTATATTATGAAGTTTAGCCGAGGCAATGACTCCCGCTTCTAAACTTTACTCTTGCATCGAGATCTTCCCTTCAGTAGCGACAACAGACTCCAAACCCTCCAGTCTTGTACCTAACAATGTTCTGAAGGTTTGTTCAGAGGGATTTTTAAATATTTAATTCCTAGCATGATTTATTGAGTTTTGAATCAAAAAAAAAATTAAGCAAAATTTGAACTTTTACAGATTTATTCACTAATAATTGGTTTATTAAAAAACTAAACAAAATATCCAAAATCCCCTTTTGAACAAATCTTTGTAACTAATGTATCAACAAAATAAAACCATACATTTAAATCTGGCTTTATCCATTATTATAGACTTTGTTGCTCAAAATATAGGCAATTTTGGTCATTTTTACACATAAAATACCCAATTTCTATATGAAAACATAAAATGACAGAAAACTTGCAATACATTTTCTTTCCATAGTTATGTCAATAATATATGACAAAAGTTTCAAATTGATATCACTCAATAAAAAAAAAAACCCTATTCACCTGTAGAGCCTCGCCTTAAAATGAGAAAAACATAGTTACAATTAGAAGTATACTTGGGTGTATTTCTCATTTTGAGTGCAGTGAGATGTTTTTTTCTTTACTCAAGTGTACAAATACTTGTTCCATTGGCAGATAATTTTACTTACCTGCACAAACCAAGAGCAATTCTACTACAAGAGAATATCCCTAATGTCTAGGTCACTTTTTGCAGTGCGCACGATGTCTACAGGAGCTTAATTTATTTCAGAATATTCATCTTAGGATTTACTAAGCCAGTGTTCTGTAACTATATTTCTTGTGACTTGAAAAACTTTTGAAAACTGCTCATGCAAAACCGTGAAATACAATCAAGGTGAATATTATGGATTCTTGAAAAGCTCATTTTTGCTGTAAAGACCCATGTGCGTTTGAGATTTTAATAAAACTACTTTGATAAATTAACCTGTCTTTCTAGTTTTATTACAGGCCCTGGTAGTGGAATAAAATTGCCTCTGAATCTAATCAAGTATTTGTATACATTATGATCTTTCAGGCAGTTTTTGTTGGCTTTACTGTGACGGAGACCTTGAAAAGCAACTCTGAAAGTTGTCAGACTTGCTTCTAATCTTATCCATGTGAAGAGTTTGGATGTTAGAAAAGTTAAAAATGACTTTGGACACAACTAACAATTTAATTTACTCGCTCCCCCTTTCAATGGGTGCAAAAAAAAAAAATACTGATACAGATGTGGCTTGCCTCTGATCATCCTCAAACACATTGATACAGGAAAGAAAGGTGAAATGTTTTGCCCAAAGACACAAGCACGGCTTACAACCACCAGTTTTTATGCCTGTGGCTTCTGCTGTATCCCAAAAGTACAAGTTACCAACTATAGTTCAGTGCAGTACATAATGAAAATTACAAAAAGGAAGAGTAGCAATTTGCACACACACAGCAGTAATAACATTTTAGCAGTGTTATAACAATCACGTTTAACTACATACATACCAAGATACAGACTCATGGATACGGATTAGTCTTGGGATCTAGTCGAATCAAATCCAGACACTCAAGGTCACCTTTTGCCAGGGAAACTCATAAAAACTACAACCAAACCATTGCCTTATCGTGGTGGATGGGTTTGAGCGCCCAAATGAATCTAGGAGCTCTGTCTGGGGCACTACACTGCAAAAAATCTTAGTAAGTTAAGTTATCTAGGAATTAGTCTAATTTCAAGATGCTTGTCCATGGGGCAAGATTTTTACACAAAAATTAAGAAAAACTACCTCAAACTCAAAATTAAACACAAATAACTTGGAAATCTGATTATTGGTGTTTTGCCTAATTCAAGTGTAAAAAACTTGCCCCATTGACAAGTATCTTTAAATTAGTTTCTTAAACCTAGGATAAACGTACTTATTTCAAGAAAATTTAACAAATTTCTAGATTACTTAACTTACTAAGATGAGGTTTTTGTAGTGTATGCTCCTGGTAGGGTCTCCCATGGCAAACGGGTCCTAGGTGACGGGTCAGACCAAGAGCGGTTCAGAAGCTCCTAAGAGAACATCATGGCCGGTTACCTCGCCCTGAAGTGAAGGAGCATCGTGGGGCCGTCCTCCCGTGGACCCATCACCTACAGGAGGAGCCATAAGGGACTGGTGCAGTGTGATATGACCGGCAAAAGATAAGTGGAAGAAGATGGATGGATGGATGGATAAAATACAAAATTATCTAATGGGCACATTTTTGTATTTAATTATCCAAAGATAACAATGGGGCTGTCTTTTACGCTTTGAAAAACGTGCACGTGAATACAGTTTTGTGCCACAATTGATGAAAAGAGTATCATTTTCAGAACACTCGTTTGTCCTGCTATCGTCGTGCTAATTCTTGACTTTGCACTGGGTCAATCTATGCAAAATGTAATAGAAAAAGGTTGAGGTGAGTTTATATTTCCACCCACTCCTTTTCGAACTTGGAAATTCTCTTTTAGGGGCTTTTGTTTTAGTTCTACTTTTGTCATACTGTTGTTTACATTTCTATGCTATAAATGGAATAAAATCATAATCCTAGCCCATTACAGACACCGTTAATCACAAAACATAGTATTTTCTTAGTAATTCTATGGAAACAGAGCTGCATTATCCCCAGTTATGGCTTTAGTTACCAGGCCGTCACCATGTTTTTACTGTGCAAATCAACTCATTTCCTTTTCAGCAATCAGGCTTCCACAGTTACTTCAGCTTTTGTAAGAAATTCCTGTAAGACAAAAGTCTAATTACTCAAGATTCCAGACATTTTTAGTTGTCCGATTTCCTTTCTCACTCACGTTACGGTATTTTCCAGATTCGGGTCTAAATAAATGTCTTTGTGGTTATATCCCAGGTCTGCGCTGTAGGACACCAGCTCCACCTCGGCCTCTCGGTTTATCTGTTTGTGGGTTTGGACTGAAATGTCATACAACTGCAACAAAAGGAAAAGCAGAGTTATTGGACATTTGAAGACTTAATTTGATCATTTTGAGGTGAGAATTTGTTGTATATTACTGACATAAATATGAGAAAAAAATGTATTGTAAGTTTTCTGTCAAGGGCAAGAAATCTAATTGTCTAGAGCCAACCAATTTATGGGTTTATTTTGTTGCTATATTAGTTACTAAGATTTGTTCAGAGCTGATTTGGGATATGTTGTTTAGTTTTTGAATGAACTGCTTATTGGTCATCTGTAAAAAGTTGTAACTACTGTACACCTTGGTTTTTGTGGTTCAAAGCTCAATAAATCAGGCCAGGAAGTAAATATTGCAAAATCCCTTTGAACAAACCTTCAGAAGACTCTTAAGTACAAGAATGTAAAGTTTGGAGTCTGTAGGAGCTACTAAAGTGGAGATGTTGTCGCTACAGAGTGAGATTTCCCAATTTCCCATATAGTTCAATGGAGAAACGTTGAATCAGTGAGTAATTGCACTCCTTACTGTAAAGATCAAAGGTCATTTATTTGTTTCCAGGTGAACGTTTATATGATAAGAGATTAAATTGCTGAAAACATGATTTATTTGAAGTGTGGCTTACCTCTTTGCCCATATAATAAGGCACCATGGTGTCGTCTTTAGCGTGTAACAAAAGAACTGGGCTGGTCAAGGTTCGTAAACTGAAAACACATGTCATCATCAACAATAATGTCCATATTCTTTCCAATATTTAAATATAAAGGCTAAACATGTTCAAGATTTTGATATTTGGACTCACTTTTTATCATTTGCAAATTCAATGTCTATCTTTTCCATTAAAGTCCAAATTAGACTTTTAAACCCAGGAAGGAAGACGTACAGCTGGAAGGAAATATAAAACCAAACTGTAATTTTGTCACTCTTTGTGTCCAAATTTGATCTTGTAATTGCATAATAATTAAAAGAAAACCGTACTTTGCTTAGTTTATGCATCATTACGATCTCTCCGATCCTCGTGTACGGAGCTTGGAGGATCACGGCGTCGACAGCGGAGCCTGGAGAATAAAAACCTTTAGCAAATGATTTGATATTCTGTTCTAAATATGATTCCTAAAGTATGAAACAGATGATTACCTTGTTGCTGTAACCTGACTGCAGCGTTTGTGGCCACCCTTTGTAAAAAATATACACCCATAATGAATACAGGTAGTAATTTTAAAGCCAATTTCAATGTTCAAGTACAATATGTTTAATTTAGGGCAGCAACTAATGGTTATTTTGGTGAATTTTGATAGAGTAAGATCATGTTTGTGGGATGCTCTTAGTGGTTGGACATATACAGTTGTTTACCTACACACCTGACAGAATGTTTAATTGTTTTTTGACAATTTTCCACAGAATATAAATGATAACACAAAATTTCACTCATGGTTAGTGTTTGTGTGAAGCCATTATTGTCAAAAAACTGTTTGTTTACGCTTTACAACTAGAAACTAGTCAAATGTCCCTGATCAAAAGTTTATATATTGAGCATCTTGAAACGAACATACATTTTGTCAGAGAGTCCTGTATTTCAGCTGAAGTGAGTTTTTCTTTGCTCCTTATCAATTTTCTTGGCAGTTGTTGAAGGTCATGTAAACGTTAGATCAGGGACATTTGACTAGTTTCTGTTTCATTATGATTTCAAAAGAGTAAACTCAGTTCTTTGGCAATAAATGGCTTCATACAAACCACTAACCAAGAGTGGGAAAAAAAGGTTTTTGTGTTATCATTCATATTCTATGAAAAATGCTAATATAAAAATGTAAACTCATGATCACAACTGTATTCATCATTTGAAAGCTAAGAACATTCAGAATTTAGTGACTGACCTTAATCTCCTGAAGGCTGCACTAGTGTGTGGTGCTCATTCTGCTTTCTGATTGAATAATTGTTTGGAGAATTCAAATAAATATTAAATATTAGGTTTGGACAAGTTTACCTTCGATCACAGAGCGGAAATTTATGAAATATTTACAAAACCCTAAAGACAAAATAGGCTTTTCATCAATAATACTAACTTGTTTATGTAATTCTTGCTCTGTCTGACTGAAAAATCTGACCATTGTCAATTGATTATTTCTTTCAACCCTAGTGGAATGCACAAAATGTAAATTACAATATTCAAAAGCAAATGGGTTGTGTTCACTTTACAGATTCTATTTCAGTCGGAGCAGGTGCGAAAACAACTCTATGGGAGAACCAGTTTTTGAAAGAAATTTTCAAATAGAAAATTGGCAAAATGTTTTCCCATTATTTGATTATTTGAATCATAAACCTGCCATATTATTCTTACTACTGGTCAACATCCCGCACATGTTTTTGTATATTGTCTACACTTTTGGACACCTTTATGAGAAAATAATTAGACCTTAGTTCATATGTGCTGACAGAGAAGACGTTGAATTTTGTGGCAGTTTTTGTTTCATGAGGATTGGCCCAGGAATTACAAAAGAAATCCCCAATAAAGACTATAAATCAGCATTTTGACAGTTACCGTAGTTGAAGGCAACCTAAAGCATTGTGCATAATTTGTGTTCTCAAATATAAAATGTTGTATTTTTTATCAAAGGGATGTAGATTTGATGGCAGTGGGAATCAAATGTAATGATTTTTAATGACATCTATGGCCTTATTTTCATCATAATAAATGTATTTCGCTTCATGATTCATTAGAAGTGTTGTCAAACCGACCCAGTGCCCAGAGACTGTCCCCAGAAGCACACGAGGTTCCCTTTGCTGTGCTGCTTTACCCAGTGGTACAGGGAGAGGGCATCGTTGGTCACTCCGGCTTCAGTGGGGTCACCGCTGGAGTCTCCGAACCCTGAACAACAAAAGTGGGGTCATGTCTCATGATGCGGTGGGACATGGAGGGACAGACAGGAGGAATTAAAACTTAGAGTACATGAAGAACATTATTAAAGCGTTTCCTTTGCTATTATGGCTCCAAATCACACATACAGATAGAAATCGGTCACAAAATGTACTAATCTGGAAAGGTAGTACACAATATTGTACATTTTAAGCAAACATGAAAAATGTAATGCCCGATAACAACAACAAATCTAAGCATTTATCATTTCTAAACAATTTGGAAATATTAGATTAAGCAGAGGAATGGAGTACAATTTGAATATTCAACAAATTGGCCCGAATTATTGTTTAAAATGGACCAAAAATCCTGGAAATTTTTGGTCCATGCAGTTGAATGTGCTTTGGACCAGACCTTTTGTATTGTGTATGAATTATGGCATAAAATATAAAGACATTTAGATTTAGTGCTGACTTTAAACAACTGTAAAGCTTTTCAGTGACATTCAAGACCTTCCTTTTGGCACAAATTGTTCAATGATTAAGAAATTCGGAAGCACTACAATGGATCATTTGTCATTCTCTGTGTGAATCTAACTTTATTGAAAAAGAGGGACATTATCGATAAAGGTGGGGCAGGGATAAAGGTCTAATGGCTGTGCACGGTGTGCAGTGCGACCAACATGAATGTTCTGGCGACATCTAGTGGTGAAAGAAGGCAAAGGGTGCGTAGAATGAACAAAAAAAAATGGTAACTGACCTTGGGACACTTGCTTTGCTCTGCAGTGAACCTGGTGCCTGCGCGTGGTTGGGCCATTTTAAAATAGAGGGTCGATTAAGGGGAGACACTGCTGGCATTTTGAAATGTTTTGTTTTTTGGCTAGTTTGATCTCTTTCTCTCTTTTTGAACTTTCACCTGGAAACAAATGAACAAACTAATCTTTATAGCACTGACTCAACATTTCTCCATAGAACTATATGGGAAATTGTAAATTCAATGATCATTTTATCAAAATGCATTTTTCCCACATCTCCACTTTAGTAGCTCCTATCTACAGACTGCAATATTTCCAGTCTTGTACTTAACAATATTCTGAAGGTTTGTACAGAGGGATTTTAATATTTAATTCCTAGTCGGATTTATTGAGTTTTGAACTCCACAAAAACAAGGCGCAATTTGAATTTTTACAAATATATTCACTAATAACCAGCTTATTCAAAATCCCCATATATCAACCAAATAAAACCATACATTTAAACCTGGCTCTACCCATTAGTACCTAACTTTTATATAAAAACATAAAATGACAAAAACGTCCAATGCATTTTTAGTTATATTTATGTCAGTATTATACCGCAGAAGTTGCATATTGATATCACTCAATTTTTTTCCCTATTCAACTGCACTGTCTCGCCTAAAGTGTGGCTTTGTGAATGAATAATGCCACAGATTTAATACACAAGTGTCCATTTTTGTTGCCACAGTCATTGAACTTCATGCTTGTTTTTGTCGCGGAAATGCTTAAAATCACAGAGATATTGCTCACAATCCAGGTCAAATTATTAATTGAGACAAGCTTTTTTTTCATTTTCTCGATAATAATTTTGTGAGACAGGTTTAAAATTCCACCAGTGATGAAAACATTTGTCATGTACTTGAAATGAATAGATAGCTCCATAATGTCTTACCTCTATAATCTATGGAAAAGACATGGAATCCAGCAGCACTCAATTTCTGCAAGATTAAAAACACATTTAACAATGTTGCTTGATATAAATAAACTACTTTAGGACATTGTAATTAAATGGGACAGTTTGTAGAGGATTGATTGCCTACAAGGAACAATAAGCATTAGCCATCACATTTTCTTAGTGTAACATCAATTACTAAAGGTTATTTTTCTGTTTCATATTATACTAAAATCTATTGTTTACTATTTACTAACCTTAACCAGTCCAACTCTGTGGTCTGCCGCTCTGCAAAAAAACAAAAAACAACCATGATCATTGGATGCACGTCTTTGCGTTTCCGTACTCAAAGCCAGTGGTTCTCAACAGGTGGGTCGGGATCCAAAAGTGGCTTTTCAATGGGTCGCAAAAAACATTTCTTTCAATATTTATCTACTGAAAAAGTACAATTACGACCCGAGTGTGTTAAAATGACGTTGATGTTATCTGTATTATTTATCATGAGTTTAGCTTCTCAGGCGCACATCCCAAACAAGTTTAGTAGCATGAAAGAGGTCGAAGTTGCATAAAGCTCCCAAAGTATTTATTTATTTATCACCACAGAGTAACGTTTTGGCCATATTAGCCCTTCATCATTCGGCCGAAACGTTACTGTGTGGTGCTAAATAAATAAATACTTTGGGAGTCATCCTTCATTCTATATTCATCACAAATAGTGTGACAAGTGACAAGGCCCATTATTACCCCAATATTTTTCAAACCACATCACAAAATCTTCACAAGAACAATAGACATTTTGGTAACTTGAGACACTATAGGCCTTTCTAGGCTACACTGATGTCATCTGAATCCCCCCAACGATGAGTCAATACGTTCCCACCACACAATCCCCCATGCTGCATTAGGATCGACTCAAGGGTCCCCATCCCGCAACAACCGTCCCACCTGGTGCCTCCGTTTCCATGGAGGAAGATAATAACAGGCCGACCGTCTCCCAGAGCGTCTCTGAACCACTCCGGGCTGGTGTTCCCCCGGGCCGCGTCCCATTGGCTGGAGGGGAGCGTGTGCCTGAGAGGACACAAGGGCGGCGTAAACAAGAGGGTTACTCACAGGAGCAGCGAGGGTTAAGGATGGATCTAATAGAACTTTTCTGGACCAGTAGAGTGGCAGAGATCAGATAACGGTCTGGAGTGTTGCTCTAACGAGATTTCTGAAAGACTTTACAGAACACAGTCGGCCATATTAGATTCAAACTAACATTGTAAGCTATTTGTAGGTAAAAACTGGGCTTCTCAGTGATTCTCAGTGATTTTGTGATATATTGTGGCTGCTTGTGATACGCACCAAATATAGCACAAATACCAGTTTCGTAATCCTATTTTTTTGAATAAATAAATAAAAAGACAGTAATAATAGTAGAACTGCCTTTGAGACAAGATGTTTTGTTATTTGCAGAGGACAGGGCCATCTGCAATTTGAGACTTCATTTTTGGATCTAAGTCTGCTGCTTTGGATGGTTTACAGCCTGTTAAAGCATAGTTTAGTCCAATTTTAGTACTATTCTATTTTATTGACCCAGTTTAGTCCTGATTTGGTCATGATCTAGGCCTGACTGTGCAAAAATTATAAATGAGATGGTACTTGATGGGAAAGGTTTGAGACCTAGTGATCAACAGTTGTGCTCAAAAGTTTACATCCTCTGGCAGAATGTCAGAGTATGGAAACTTATGCATTTAATAGAATATGAATGGTAACACAAAAACCCTTTATTTCACTCATGGTTAGTGGTTGTGTGAAGCCATTTATTATCAACATCTGTTTGTTTACGCTTTTCAACTAGAAACTTGCCAAATGTGCCTGATTACATATTGCGCATCTTGAAAACAAACATACATTTTGATATATTAGTTGACATTAGCAGACCGGGTACGTCATACGAGTTCTTCTGAAGTAATCCTCCCTATAGACTACCTCCCCCTTGGTTAAACGTAGTGTACCAAGGCGACCAGGAGACACCAACACACCACAAACAAACACAGGCTCATCCGGACTGCAGTTCACCTGGACTTCTCTGAGTGATCTAAATGACCAGCTTTACAGACTGCCTTTCCTTCTTGTGCAGAATATGTACAAGATCACTGCATGGTCGACATATTCACGGAGGAGAAGAAGGATCACTTTCACTGGACATAAGGACGTACCACACTCCCACTGACACGTCTGCCTCGGTGTTGAGGTAGAAGTTGCAGGTGTGCTTCAGGACGTCGTGAGGTCGGCTCAGATCGACCCCGAATGGAGCGCGAACTGGAGACGAAGAAACAAATGCAGAAAGTAAGTGCTCATGGTAAATAATTGATTTCAGATGATACAAGAAGATAGATAGTGCAGATGGAGAGTCTATGATGGAGGCGTTGTTTGTAAAAGAAGTGTTCAATCAGACAAAGCGAACATACTGAAGGTTGAATAGGATGCACTTTACTTTACTTAGCAATATGGTGATTGAAAAAAACAGTGAGAATGATGCATTTTGCAGCTCTATGTCCATATTATTGCCAAGATAGTCATGTTTTCTGGTTATGCACAGTCATTATATTGCGTTTAGGGATAGGGTAAAGGCTATATGTGCTCTTTTTATGTATTTACCATTTATTAGGCAAGGCAGATTTATTTGTAGAGCTCAATTCATACACAAGAAAGTTCAAAGATCATTTATCATTACCATGCCATTACCCGTTTAAGTGCCAGGCTATTTCCATATGATTAGCCTCCCATGTCACAAAGTTTTGTTTTTTGCTTGTTTTTTAAAAGGGGCTAATTCTTCTTCTTTCAAACTTTTTCTTCCCCGACATTTCTGTCTCGATGTACGAGTAAGATGTAAGTTACGCCTGAAGTTTCTCTGCACTTGGATTGGCTAGAATTTGTATTAGTATCAATGATGCTATGACAAATTATAGCAATAATTTGATTGACAGGTAAAACAAACATGACAATATGGAATTCAATGATATCTGATAGGCCTCTGGGCTCTAGCCCCTGCTAGCCCGTTGGATAAGCCGGCTCTGGCAGTCACGATTGCAGTAATTGAGGAGTGACCTGATTTGTTTTTTGTTTTTTATGTATGGTTGAAAATATACAGTATCAGGATAAAATCAAAAATCACTGAACTCTTCAAATATTTTAACACATTTTTGTAGTAAACTTGTCCATAAACTATTCTCCATTTCAAAACTGCTTACATAAAACTTGATACAAAACTAAACGAAACTTGCTACTGCCTTTGATATGCCAGATCAAGACTTTAGGAAACTAAACAGGGCAGGGCCTGGTCAGTACTTGGATGGGAGACCGCCGGGGAAAGGCCAGGGAGCCTGAGTGAATGTTTGTTTGTTTGTTCATTCATTTCAGGCATTTCACAGTGAACATAATGGGCACAAGCCGCCTCCATAGTTTTCAACAGAAATACTATTAAACATGCAGAAGGGGTAATGTAGTATGAGAGTGAGTGTTGGTGGTGGGAGGGGCCGGAGAGCGCAGACTGGCAGCTTACCACCACCAAGTCTGGAATGAATGAATAATGTTAAGCGATGCCATGTAAAGCGTCTTTGAGTGTCCAGAAAAAACGCTATATGAAACCAAAGCATTATTATTATTGTTCTTAAATGTAATATCAAAAAAAGTTTTCATTTTCTGCCATCACAAATCCCCAAACTGCATCATCTAATAACTTAGGCCATGCAATCCCAATTGCTAACTTAATCTTAACCAATTAAACTATTCATGTCATATTTATTAGCCAGATTCAGCAAAAGAAATACAAAAAACACAAAGAAACCCCTGTTAACTGCCCAACTAAACCATCCACTCCTTGACAAAACATGTACACTAGCCACTTTTACCTTTGCGCTTCTATCAGAGGGGCTGTTTATGCGTTGAGAGGCAGGAATTACAGAGATAAATCAAATCAAATTTATATATGAAGAGCTTTCCATACAAAAACTAATAGCCATAAACCAGGTCAACCAATCTGCAATAAGAAAACTAAAAAATATATTGAAAACTGACCTGTCCTCCTTACTTATATCAAATCATTAAGTTAGAGAACACAACCTATAGTCCTGTTTATAAATAGGAAATTCTGTAAATATTTTACATAAGCCTTTATGTGGATAATTAAATAATGACTTGATCAGAGTTGGGATGTTACTCATTATGAGCCATTTCAAAGTTACGTAAAAGGAGGGTCTCATTTACGCTAATGGAGAAGTTGTTTTGAGCTGAATAAATTGTTTGTTTGGTTCGTGTAAGTGGAGTAATGGAAGCATAAATATTCTGTTGCACGTAACAAGGAACTCGGCGACTGTTGTGATTCGGGGATTTACAGAAATAAATTGATTGATATTGAAAGTGTGTTGCCAAAGGACACACCCCAGCGAGGTCAGAGTAGGTCAGAGGGAAAACAACCCAGCCTCCTGCCACAGTGTCGTAACGTTAGGAGTTACATGGCACAGATCTAATGTAAACAGAGATATGCCCATCCCGTGCCCAGGTGTATGAAAGGGCAACTACTGCTGAAGGCAATATCTGAAATAAACGTGAAATGTCATGAAGCTAGAGTGGAACTGGCTACTGTAAATAGAGGTGTGCTGGGTAAGAGGGAGAGTCGGCTGCTGGTTATTAATTCATTCATTTTATTAATATTTTTCCACCTTTGGGCTGTCAGTAATTCATTTTATTGAACACATCTTACAGATGTGTTATTATAAGACTATGGCTTTAACAGGAGCAGGAGCCTGGGTGGCCCTTGGGGATATGAATAAAATAGTTTTTTGTTGTCATGTACATTTTATCAAATAGGGATTTAAATCAGAAAGAACTTTTGCACACACTTTTCTTTCATTGTAATCAGGACTTTGAACACCCCTCTGAGGTAGGGCAAGGAACTATTAAACCAGGGGTGCCCAAAGTGCGGCCCAGGGGCCAAATACAGCCCTCAGACCAATTTTTGTCCCACAACACTGCAAAAAGTGATCTCTTGATAAGTTACATTTGCTTGAATTCAGAATATTTGACCTTATTCTGAGCAGTTTTGGCTTGATAAGTAAAATTATCTGTCAATGGAACAAGATTTTTTGCACTAAAACCAACTTCTTGCACTTAAAATTAGATAATAAATCTACATTTTCTTGAAACTATATGCATTTTCTAATGTTAAGTGCAAAAATACTTAAGATAATAATAATAATAATACTAGATAATTTCACTTATCAGGCCAAAACTGCTCAGAATAAGGTCAAATATTCTGAATTCAAGCAAATATAACTTATCAAGAGATCACTTTTTGCAGTGAAGCTTGTTGTTGAATTGGCACACATTGGCAGAGAGTATACTTTTTTCTGTACGTTTAACAATTAAAACTCCAAAAAATTTTATCGTGAGACAGGTGTAGGAAAAGGTTTAAACCTCTCGAAAATAAAAGGTACTGAAAACTATTTTCCTTTAGAGCAAGTTTTGATGTCCGGCTGGTTCTGAAGCAGCACTAAAGAAAGTTACTTGGTTGTTTCTGCCATAGACATAATAATGGACTAATTATAGCCCACTACTTCCTGAAACCATAAGGAAATGGGGGCTGACTCTGGAAGTCCCTTGCTCTAATGGACTTAACATGTGAACTTTTTGGCTCCCCTTTAAGTCATTATTACTTGTCATTATTGCTATCACGTGTTTGTCTTAACATGCACTGCATCTTTCTATTATTTTTTTCATTTCACTATTTTCATTTTATTTTCGCCCTATTCTTAATACTGGAGCTGCCTCCAAAAACATAGCCTCTTGAGCTTTGTTAGCCCGCACTGATCACTATGGAGGAAGCTAGGTCCATTATTATGTCTATGGTTTCAGCTCAAATAAATAATAAAAAAAAAATGAAAAGACATTTTATGGACTAAATTACCATTATTGTTCTGTTTATGACCAATAAATTAGTATAGGTATCGAAAATAGTATCGTTCAGGTACCGATTTAAAAAGGTTAGGTCCTCATCCACATCCCCTCTTTGATTACTCACAGCAAAAACAGTATTTTCTGTGTCTAGTTGTAGTTGATGATCAGGAGCATGTTTTTCATTGCTGACAACAGTATAATCCAAAAGTTACGCAGTGTTCCTTTAAGTCTATACATTGTAATTGCTGTATAACCCCTCAGTTTTAACCAATTTCTGAATCCACATGCTTCATATTAATACTGGATACATTAGTGGCCATGCTTATCTAATTGTCTCCCTTTTGTCTCTAAAGAACAAGCTGAACAATAAATTGGTGTAACAAATAATATTTCTTGCTTCTTCACAGCAAAGAATGAAGACCTTGAGAAGTATGTTTGACCCCAATATAATTCTTTCTTCCAAGTAAAAGAATCTACCAATGGAATAAGATTTTTACCTCTTACGTCTAAATTTTTATGTTCAATAAGAAATTTAAACTTACTGTAGGTGTAATTTACTTTTTACTAGTTTTAGGCGTAAAAATACTCATTCCATTGGTAGATAATTTTACTTACCTACTCAAATCAAGGTCAAATATTTGTATTTTGGGAAAATTAAACCTGTTTTCACAATAGTTTTCCCAGTGTTGCGTGCTAATAAACAGACAAAATTAACTATGCTCCTCAAAAAAGAAGTTTAAAGAAGAAATACAATAGATTTCTCAAAGAAAAAGCCTGTGAAACCCTAGTCTCTGCAGAACTTCGTTGGGAAACACTGACAACTTCTATCAAGAGCTGTTCAATAATGACAAAAGCCTTTCAAAAAGATTTGAAACATGTAAACATTGCCCTTCCCAACTTATGCAATGAACAACGCCGAACCACAAATATTATTGGACTCTTTGAACTTTGAATGAGTGTTTTAGTTCGGCAACAACAAAAAGCTCAGTCTAAAACTCTTCATGTTATTGTGTTTAACTTACACCAGTGAGCAAATATGGCGTGTCCCAGGATCCAGGGGAACAGGAACAGCAGGACAGGGACACAGACGTAGAGAGAGAGAAGAAATGCCAGGACTTTCTTCATTTTGGATCAGAGTTTTGGCTGAAGCAAGTTGCAGGCGTCTTCCTTTTCCCTTGTTTGAAAGAATGTCACTCGGCAGCGCTCTCCTCCGCACTCCGGCTGAGCTGAGACACACAGAAACAGAAACGAGGGCAAAGTTCATTAAGTTATTTAGATATAGGGTGCTCCTGTGTGTGTGTAGTAGGAAGCGGCATATCCAAAGAAATTCAGTACAGAAAATTCTCAAAGTTGTGAATAGAAAATTTGATTCAGTAGCTGTCTTATTAAATTTTGGGAGAATTTTAGCAATTTTCCTATTTCTAGGTTTTTGTTATTCTAGGAGAGAAAAGTCTGATTGGCAGGAGACATGCAACCTGTGATGTCTTCACAAGAGGTCGGCAGAAACTCCAAATCTGTTATTGGAGGGGCACAGTGCTGCAGATGGTAGAGCAGGTCGTCTCATGATCGGAAGGTCGGGGGTCGTTGTGTCCTTGGGCAAGACACTTCACCCAATGAATATGTGTGAGTGGTGGTTGGAGATGTGAGCAGCCTCACTTCTGTCAGTCTACCCCAGGGGAAACTGTGGCTACAAATGTAGCTTACCACCATCAGCATGGAGTGAATGAACCCCCCTTCCTTTCATGCTTTGGGTGTGGCTTGTGTCATATGAAAAGCGCTTTTTAAATAAGATTCCCTTCCCGTTATGCACCTCTACAAAGTTATGGATTATATTAATTTTGTAGAGCTGCAAATACTACACTTACGACATCAATATCAAAGTATGTCCAAATCAAGTCCCAAGTTAAAGGACAGCTTTGAATTTGAAGTCCTTTCAAAGTCTTTACAGAAAATGCAGTCAAGTTTGCTTAATTTTTTCCTCATACAAAGCAATTTCATTGTGTAGGTGAAGCTAGATGTATGTCGGTTTGAACAGGCTGCAACATGGATAGGTCTTGATATGCAAATGTGAGCTAAAGAAAATGTGTACTTACAATAAGATCGAAGTCTAAGTACTTTTAATCAAGTCTCAAATCGGCTTAAGACTCACTTGGGTCCAAGTCTTGCATTATCAAGTCCTCAACTCTGATGTATGTAACAAATGATCTCTCATCCTACAAATCTAAACTGCAAAGAAAAGTTAAATAAATCTTACAAGTCAATCGTTATTGAGTGAAGTCCCTTCCTGACCTGCCTTCCTTTTTTATAACACCCCCAGACTAATGCATTATATGCTTATTGCATCACTGTAATTAAGCCATTTCCCCACACACTAACACAATCTTTAGTCCAAGACATGCAATGTTTATATAATTTGGAGGCTACTTATCCTAAAGGTATGTTGTACTTACCATATATAGCCTAATCTGCATTCCCCACAAAGGATATGTTTGTTGCTTCAGGCATAGTTACCTCTTACAGCTTTCCAGTCCTAAAGATTTGCATTTAGTCAACAATATCCTGCAGAAATAAGCTTCTTTAAGCACAACTTGTAGTCTTTCAGTTGTAGATAGGCTACGTAAACAGCAGTGGTGCAAGAAGTACTCAATATTTTTACTTAAGTAAAAGTGCAGACACAGGACCAAGAATTTACTTAAGTAAAAGTATAAACGTATCCACTGCAAAATGTACTTTATAAGTGTACACGTTTTAAGAGTTTAATGTGCAGGATGTTTTAATCCTTTGAATCAATTCAGGTCTAAATGAGTAAACCACTATCTCAGGTCAAAAACAGGTCTATACCAGGACTAAACAAGGTCTAAACCAGGAATAAACTAGGTCTAAACAAGTAAACCACCAACTCAGGGCTAAATCAGGTCTAAATCAGGAATAAACCAGGTCTAAACCAGGACTAAACAAGGTCTAAACCAGGTCTACACCTGATCTAAACAAGGTCTAAACGAGTAAACCACTACACCAAGTCTAACCTGGGACTAAACCAGTTCATCATAGAGACGTCACTAATAAAATACTTTTAACCCAATTTAAAAAATAAATAAAATAGAGTAGAAAGTACAGATACGGGCTTTAAAATGTAGTGAAGTAAAAATTATTCATAATAAAATTGACTTAAGTGAAGTAAAAGTACTTCGTTACTTTCTACCACTGGTTAACAGGACCCATCTTGTAATTACATGCAAAGCGCAAAGCCGTCTGTAAAGTGAAAGAGTATTAAACTTTGTATTTACCATCTAAAACCGCATAAAAGTTGCAATAAAATGCTAATAAATGGTAGCACTCTGCAGCCTCCTGTTGTTGTTCCGGGGGGAGGGCCTTGCAGCTGCGTGGGGCCGGGCTTTGGTCACTCAGAGCGGGGGTGGTCCCTCTGTCGCCGCCCCTTCCTCTTCCAGCCGCTTTTGAAAATCCGCTACAACCCCAGGGAGGATGATACTGCGAGCACACAAAGCCAGAGTCACCACCACCAACACCACACAAGAAGGATTGGGACTAATTTAATCAGTTTTGATGAGCAGTCGTCAACATTTTTACCAAAAGTTTGTTTCCGGAGAATCCAACGTGGGAGCTGCTGAAACGCCACGCGCCGATGGGTGGAATGTTAAAAAGTTCGCCCAAAACACGCCTATAATCCAAAAAATATTGCCAAAAAAGAGGGAAACGGCGTCCTCCCACGTTCAAAAACTTTGCGGTGAGTCATTTTGCTAAATTATTTACAGGAAAGTGCATTTTTCCCGGGATATTTTGTGCCTTGCAACATCTGTTCTTCATAAAAAATATAAAGTTGGATTACGGCCGATCGCGCGTGAGAACAAATTAGCTGTTGTTGTTAGCATAGCGTGTTATTACTTTATTGTTTGGGAGAAAAAATATGTGGTTTATCTTTTTAAGTTTTTTTGAAAGGTGTTGGCTTTTCTTGTGCAGTGTCAATAGATAGCCTCGATGTTATACTTTTTGCACAGTGAGATGCTGCAACTGATGGGAAACAGAATTTGACACTACCATGAGCTGTGTTTTCTTAGTTTGCACATTTTAACCCATGCAGGATAATGATTGGCCTCTCCAGACAGAAGGGAACAAGTTGGACTTGTATGCTTTGTGTCCTGATTTGCCATAAGAAAGCCTGTTCATTTATATTTAATCATCCATTGTCTGACAAAGTTTCGGTGACATAACAGCTTTAGCATCTTGGTGATTAGTTTAATATATTTTTTAATAATAAAAATAGTATAACCATAAACAAGTGACATGGATTTAAATCGAGCTGTTGATATCTACACATATCTACACAAGACTGCACGATATATTAAAAAAAAAAAAAAAAAAAAAGTGATATTGACAATTCCGACATTACGTCACAAATCCCCATAGAATAGCGTCAATGCAGTGTCGGTGAAAACAAAACAAAAATCTGTTTCGCACTTTTGCTTCTGTAGGCAGGTTATCATAGTAGTCATACGACATTTACTCACAATTTGACATCCCAAAGATCCTCTCAAACCAAATGATAACCACTCAAAGTCCATTTCAATGGCGCAGAGAAGTGTTTTCATGTCTGAATTGTCAATTGGATAACTGACTTGATATTGCGATATGATGCGATATTTTACTAAACCATTTCAACGCCGAACAATCCATGAATTAAACCTTAAACCAGTGGTGCCCAAAGTGGGGCCCGGGGGACAAATTCGGCCTCAAGCTGGTGTTGAGATTGTAAGGATCTACAGTGCAAAAACTAATCTAAAAATGAGTTAAATTCATTTGATTTGAGCAGGTAAATAAATGTATCTGTCAAAGAAATAATTATTTTAATAAGAAAAAAACATTTCATTGAACATAAAATAAGACTAAATATCTTTTGCACTTACAAATTCGGAAATATATTTAATTTTACGTCTTACTTAAAATAGGTTGAAATATTCTTGAATCCAGAAATTTTCACTTATTAAAATGCCATTTTTTGCAGTGTACTTTGATTAATAGTTACTAAGGACACCAAAACAACATGTCCTACTCAACAGCACAGTTCTTAAAGAATATTTAAATCATAAATCTGGTTGAATTTAGTCTTTCTACAGTCTGCCCTTCGCTCGCTAATACTTTTCCATTTTGGCCCTTAGTGTAAAATACTTTGGGCACCCCTGCCGTAAACCATTCGTTTTTCAGAAAATTCTGTCAAAACAACATGGAACAAAATTGGGAAAATCTTAAATAAAACTGTTTTTTTTTTTTACTTTGTGTTAGCAAAAGAACATACTGTGTCTGATTGATGACTTGTTACGATAATTGCATCACGGAATATTGCGATATATTAATCTACACTCCTAAACTTAAGAATTTAGTAAACAAAAAACGTTAAAAAAAAACAATTCTATTTAGCAGAAGGATTAGTAATATTGTGTGAAAGTACTGCCATAGCTCAGACTTGCCTTTTTATTTGCTGAAAACAGTATATAAAACATATTAACTATTTCTTTGGCTGCACTGACTTTGTATTGAACCTAACCTTGCTTTACGGCTGATTAATTTGAATGAAATTGGCAGATTGGTGCCATTACATGTAGTCCACTTTGTGCCCAGTGTATTCATTCAAGCGATGTGAAAAATGTCCCAAATAAGCCTCCATCTCCGTTCAGTGTCTCTCTGCTGTTGAATTTGTGCTGCCAAGGTCCAGGTTAGCGTTGCATAGACACCAGTAATGTGTCGGCAACTCCGCTGCGTGTCTCATGATAATGCCCTGTCTAACAATAACCAGCCTTGGACCTATCATTCACTTAACATTCTGCTCTATAGTAGGTGTGCGCTTTGCTTGTTTGTAGCACAATATATTACATGAGAATACTAGGGCTGCAACTAACTATTGCCTAAAGCTAAAGTGATGTTGTTTGAGGAGAGGACATCTTGATAGAGTAAACTTAAACGTAATGTCATAAGTTTCCTCATTTGAAGCTTAGAACCTCTAGAATTCAGTCTGGGATTGTGAATGTGAGGAAGAGCCTATTTTATATTAATTTCCAAACTGGTCTCACTCTGCTGTGTAATGTCATCGTCAACCATCAATATATAAGATAGATTATTATCTAGCATGCTCACGCTGTAGTTTAGACCTCTACAAACATGTTATGGAACGTGATTTGTTTTGGCAGTTCATCTTCTTTTAAGAATATGGAGCTACCCTTGGAATCTTCATTTAAATCACAAATCTTACCTCAGTACTTCAAGGAATGTAATAAAGCACTACTCAGTATATGGAAAAGAAAACACTGAATTCTAATTTCTACCCATTTTAACGCCGTGGATAATCTAAAGTTCCAAAGGCGGCCATGTTCTCTTCTCTGTGGGCTAATGATAATGGTAACCCATTGAAAGAGCTCATTAATTCAGTGTGACCAGTGCATTTCTCTGACTCAACAGCTGTCAGTGTCTGGGGCTGAGCTTCTGTAGCAAAGAGGGACTTTGTGGAAGAGTTGCTTAGCTCCGGAGAGAAGGGCGATGGAGGGACAGCCGGACTAAAGCAGAGACTGAAATCAAGGTCTAAACCAGGACCAAACAACAAAGGACTAAATGATTAACCTGGACTAAACCAGGACTAAACCCAAGGACTCAATCAGAAATAAACCAAGAGGAAACTGGGTATGAAATCAGGTCTAAATCAAGAGGGAAGCATGTCAAAACTGAAACTAGGACTAAAACAGGCCTAAACTCCAGAAGAAGCAGATGGCTTATAGTTGCCCTTTAAATGAAAATTTACACATGAATTGTGTTAAAATCAAAATCGTGATTCAAACTAAAGAAAAATGTATTTGTATCAGGATACCAATACCCGGCCAGCCCTAACTTCCATGCTTTTATTGTTTTGTTTTAAGCCGAGTTTGCAATAAATTGGGTCAATCTCCGTCAAATGGAGGACTATTTTGCGATATTTTGTGGCTTCTGCTAATATGCCAATAACATTCCTTGAAGTAGCATAAAACTATTCAGATTCTGATTGTACATTGAATTTAAATGATGAAATATTTATGTTCTGCACAGCCTTAATTGCGATCACCCTTCATACGGTGTTGTGGGGATGAGGCTGAGTGGCTTTCAGGAGGAGGAGGAGGAGGAGGCAGGGAGGGACCGCAGCCCATTGTTGCGTTTTTAGAATGGACCCAGAGACGAGTGGGACAGATGATGAGGCTGAAGGACCTGAGGAGCAGCTGCAGAAGCACAGGGTCCGACTCCACTGAAGAGGAGGAGGCACTAATGACATGAGCTGATGCATTGTGGGTTTGAGAGAGAGAGAGAGAGAGAGACTAAATGGGTTTAGATCAGCAGGAGGTGGAAGGAATTGTTAATATTTCATGCACTTTTGTTTTTTGTCACCTGTTAAGGGTTGAATGATCTGGTAAAGGACAACAAATACAGAGTTCTGACAAGCTTTGCAATTTGCATGAAAAATCTTGCAAAAAAATGGTCTAGATTACAGGGTTAGAGATTTCATACATAATCTAAAACCACGGAGACACAGTGATATTGTCAGAGTGCAGTGGGCTTTATTTTAACATCATCAATATTTCAGTATTTGTGACCCTCTGAGATTCTGACTTGACGGTTAACCTTGCTGCCCTTGTGCCAGTCTAGACAAGAGTAGACTAGGGCTGGGTACCATTAAACAATACCAATATGGAATATTTTCCATTAGAGCAAGTTTTGATGCCTGGTGGGTCCTGAGACGGCACTAAAGAAAGTTGTTTCAGCTCAAATACATGATTCAAAAGGAAAATATAGTCACATTTCTGTTTTATGGTTTTTGATGACTAAAAATTTAGTATAGGTATCAAATAAGAACCTGTATCGTAGTAGTACTAGTACCAAAAGAAAACTGAGCAGTACCCAGCCCTAGAGTAGACCACCTTTCATTATTCATTTGGCAGGAAATTCATTTCTATTTTATTGAAAATACAAAAAATATGTTCCAAAACACTCATGCAGGTTTTGCTGAAAATGTCTGTAAATCCTGTTTTGCTCAAAAGATTCTCAAATGTGTGTCCAATTTACTTTTAAATATCCAAATTTCCCATCATTCTTCTGTTTACTGAAATGGATGCATTGGTTACAATGGATACATAGTACATCCATGCATTGTTTTTTACAAATTATCAAATCAAGTTATTAAAAATATTATGTTTATGCAATGAGGCCGTACAAACAACATCATAATCGTGTTGGAACATTATATTATGGATTAAAAACCTTAATACATTTGTTGATGAATAATCAATAATCAACATAAGTTGTGAGTGACCAAAAAACCTTGCCTTTCATAGAATATGAATGCCAACACAAAAACCTTTATTTCTCTCATGGCGAGTGGCTGCGTGAAGCCATTTATTGTCAAAAAACCTGTTTGTTTTCAACTAGAAACTAGCCAAATGTCCTTGATCAAAAGTTTACACATTGTGCATCTTGAAACAAACATCAAGTCCTGTATTTCAGCTGAAGTGAGTTTTT
>OMNZ01045040.1:0-11222 GCA_900303255.1 Lesueurigobius sanzi | reverse complement strand
GCTAAAGCAGGTTTATACCAGGACTAAACCAGTACTAAACCAGTACTAAAGCAGGACTAAATCAGGTCTAAAGCAGGTCTAAACTAGGTCTAAACCAGGTCTAAAGCAGGACTAAACTAGGTCTAAACCTAGGTCTAAACTAGGACTAAACCAGTACTAAAGCAGGTCTAAACTAGGACTAAACCTAGGTCTAAATTAGGACTAAACCAGTACTAAAGGACTAAAGCAGGACTAAAGCAGGACTAAAGCAGGTCTAAACTATGACTAAACCAGGACTAAAGCAGTTCTAAACCTGGACTAAAGCAGGTCTAAACCCGGACTAAAGCAGGTCTAAAGCAGGTCTAAAACTTTTCTAAATTGTAAAAGAAAGGCGTCTGAAACATATCTAAACCTGTTAATAAGTTATGTGGGTGATCATTGCTAATATTGTAAGGCTTTGTGGATCATTGAGCGTGTCAGAATGACTCTGAAGGCTGAACAGACACTAGATGGTGGTATAGTTGTGCATTGGGAGAGCAGCATCTCACATGCTGCAGTGTGATGGATTGTAAGGACTTTCAAAACATTCAAACTGTAAAAGGTAAAATCTAACAGTTAAATGTGAATAGAAAAACAAAAGATAGCATCTTAAAAGTGCAGTGTATGATGCTCAGCAGGAACAGTGACACAAATGCAATACAAGATTTGGCAACAAAATTTTATTCGTCCAAACTTTACAGTGGACATATTATGCATATGAGGCTTAAACATCCTTTTGGTGCCTGAGCATTGATATTTTATGTTTTATAAATTGAAATAATCTCTCTGTAAGAATTAGATCAGGGTTGTCTTTCATTTGGGTTGAAACAGCATGCTTAATCGTAAAGAGAAAAAAAAAGTATTTATGCAAAAAACAAAGAATACACATATTATTATTGAAATTGTTTAGTTAGTAAATGAATTAAAACATTTAATATGAATTTGCCAACTGCTTATTTATTTGTATTAGCAGCTCATTACTGGTGAATCCCTTTATGGGCTAAAGTTCAAATGAGCCGAGTGTGGCTTTAAAGAGAGCGGCTGCCGACCCCTGGATTAGAGTCGCTCTAAGATACTAGTGCCAGAGCCCGGTGAGGATTTGGCTTGGAGCGCCCCCTGGAGGCAACAGTGGGAATAATGTAGTAATAACAAATGTTCCTAGCAATTGCGTGGATGCCGTGGAGTACACACTTTGAGCACAGACCTGCAGCAAAAAAATAAAAGTAGATTTTGCATGATACGTCTCTTTTAATGTTTCTTCTTAACAAGAAATACAAAAGTAATTGAAGTGCTGGCGTACGGAGCGGTATTTGTTGAATGAGTAGAGTGTGAGAGCGTGTTATCAGACTGACAGTCTCATGTTGCTGGAGTCTGAGGCTCGGTGCAGAGAGACTGACAGCTCTGTGCAGCTCTGTCACTATTTCTATGATTCATTCAGACAGACGTTTGTGATGGCCTTACGAGCAGCGGCCCATTCTCTACCCGTCGTCAAGCCTTTTCATTCGGCTACACGAGATTTCATTCAGTCTTTACCAAGCAGTCCCTTTCTGCGTTAATGGGCTCACCGAATGGTCCCTAAATTCATCTGTAATTTCTTTTCACTTGAGAGAAATTTCAAGGAAATTCATGAAACTCTTTTGAAATGTGTGAGTATTTTTTCCACATAGATGGTAAAAGGTAATAGCAGTTTGGAAATAGGAACAAAACTTAACCATGAAACTCCCAGTGGATCATATTTAATACATGAGTTTCTTTATATCAGCAGTGCACCCTGTACACCAAATAATATGACTATTCAAAAATAATGGGAACTAAAAAATGTGTCAGAATATGTGTAGGACTTGTACTATTGCAAACATGTTCTTTTGTAGGTTTAAAATGACTTGAGGGGAAGTGTAAAGGAAATTAAAGGGTTTTTTGGTGAAAAATGTTATTGCCCAATGTAGCCAAATGGTAAATACATGAAGATAAGACTTTATTGATCTCACAATGGAGAAATTTACTATCAAAGAAGAAAATAAGTAGTAATAATAACAATAATAGAACAAACATCTCTCAATAAACTGTATATCTTACAGACTTACTTGTAGTAAATACAAAAATCAAACTCACATATGCAAATTCACATAGTTTAGTTATTTTATTGTATTTATTTTTTGTCAGAAGGTTTGATAGATACTCCAGTTGCAGAATATTTAAATTTTCTGGCAATTATTGAATATGTGCTGCATTATTATTGCTTTCCCGTGGATCAAAAAATAAAATCTTACACCTGCGGCAGTTGTTGAAGGTCATGTAAACGTTAGATCAGGCACATTTGAGTAGTTTCTGTTTCATTATGATTTCAAAAGAGTAAACTCAGTTCTTTGGCGATAAATGGCTTTGCACAACCACTAACCATGAGTGGGAAAAAAAAAGATTTCTGTGTTATCATCCACATTCTATGAAAAATGGCCAAAAGATTTAAAGGGTATGCAAACTTTTGGCCACAACTGAGTGTACTGAGTCACGCTCAGTACACTTAAGGTGCAGGCGCGTCCAAACTGGTCTCAGTGAAGGTCTATCAATGTGACCAGCGTTCTGTCTAAAGCACTCGCTGGCTGAGTGTTGCAGGTGTTGTGTCGGACACGTCCAGCTGCAGCGCGTCGGCACAAGCTGCGGCGTGACATGGGCTTGTAATATTAGCACATATCCAGGACGCACAGACAAGGGAGAAGGTCGGTTCAAGGGATGTATGTGTGAGTGTGTGTTTGAGAGAGAGAGAGAGAAATGTATCTGCGGAGAGAAAGCGAAAAAGAGGAGGGGGGTGATGGCTGATGGAGAGCTGATGAGGTCACTGCACACGTCTCCGGTTTGCGTCATCACCTGTAGGATCCCCTCCACAGTCCTCATGTCACAGCTGCTGCACACACTACAAAAGGAGGGAAAGAAATTACGGAGATAAAAATGAAATACTGAAGATGGGTTGCTATGGCGATGGATGTAGGATAGGTTGTTTTCACGTGAGATCACAGCAGTCTGAAGAGCACATCGTTTGAGGTGGGGGGCGTGCAGCTAATAATTCTATGTTGGTAACCTTCAAAGGCTTTTTTTATTGGCTTATGGCTAATATCTCTGTAATTACTCAGCTTTTACACATGACACATTTTACTCACTTTTTCATGAAGATGCTCAAAAGTAGTGATGATATTAAAAAAAAAAAAAAAAAAAAAAAACTTGGGTGATTTTGGTCAGATGAAAAGACTGTCAGCCAAAAGATCAATATGGAAAATTTGGAGATCCAAATTCGACCATGATCAGGCTCAACATTCGGGGATTTTCTATTTTTCTATATTGTTTGATATTTATTTGTTTGTGTTTATACTGACCTCTGAGACTCCTGTTGTGATATTGGGCGTCACAAAAACAAATTGATTGATTGATCTTGAGATTTATCTCTCCCACAAAGTTCTATTGGCGCCCTCCAAATGAAATTACAATTTGATACAGAAGTCAGGACTCAACTAAATTTACAGATCAATAAAATAAATGATATCTAATTAAAGACTAAACCTAGTTTTAGTTTTAGTTCTGTATTATTATTATTATTTTTTAAACTAGAAGGAGCTCGAAAGACAAAACTCTCGATTTACCGGTCGATCTACGTTCCTACTCTCACATGAGATTTGGGTCATGACCGAAAGGACAAGAGATATGAGCTCCTCACCCTTAGCGATAGGGTGAGGAGCTCATTCACCCGGGAAGAGCTCGGAATGGAGCCGCTACTCCTCCATGTCAAAAGGAGCCAGCTGAGGTGGCTCGGACATCTGTTTCGGATGCCTCCTGGTCGCCTCCCTCTAGAGGTGTTTCAGGCACGTTCCACTGGGAGGAGGCCCCGGGGAAGACCCAAGACACGCTGGAAAGACCAGGTCTTTAAGCTGGGAACGCCTTGGGATCCCCCAGGAAGAGCTGGAGTAGGTGTGCGTGGATCAGGAAGTCTGGGCGTCTCTGCTCATAAAGTGGAAGACAATAGATGGATAGATCTTTATTTAGTTTTTAAAATTTAATGTACAGACATAAAAAAACAATAGGATAGAAGACTAAACAAAAAAAGCTACAAAACAGAACAAAACTTCAGTGCTAAAGCAGGGGATCCACCGGCCCCAATCCTAGTTTCAACAAATAAAAATGCACTCTTTATCAGGGTAAAGATTGACTGACTTTATAAGGTAAAACCAGAAATAACGATTACCGTCTCATGTAAACGACAATAAAAGCAGGTGAACAGAAGAAGAGTTACTGTGCTCTATGTAAAATATGTCTTGGCGTTGTGCGTAATTTCCATCTGTCGTTGAATATTTAAAGCTTGTGTGCGCAGCTTGGACCCGCTCTACCTGCCACTCCTCCTAATGCTGCTGTGCAAAGCCTTTCCCGTGGCCCAATGACGTCAGCAAGCCACGCGCCCCACCCCCCTCCACCCCCATCCTCCTCCTCCTCTCCCAAATGGCCCGGGACCACATGCTCTTCATATAACCAGAAATACGAATGTGATAATGTGGGTCAGAAGTGCTGCCAACAGAAACACGGACTGTTAATCTAAATGGCCGGGATTTGCGTCTGTGTGAAGAGGTGCTTTCTGTATCTGCGAATTAACATCTGCTGTCATTAAAGCGTTTGTTTGGGTTGGAAAACGTGGAGGAATAATACGGTCTGTGGCAATAACGCTGAAAGCAACTACAGTGATGATTCGTAAAAATGTTATCATTAAAGGCAGACTGCGGAACATTTAGCCCGAGAATGCGATCATGTCATTTGGGCTCGTCTTTCCTCAGACCTGACCGGTAACTTTGCTGGGAGCGGGACATCGCCGGCTCGTCTCCATGGAGATGCTGCTATTCACCTTATTGCAATGGGAGCAGCCATCTTGTGTTTCTGGTCAAATTGCAGGTCTGACTTGAGCTGATATTGGCTTTGATTTCTGTTATTGGTGAAAATTACAAACCACTGTGTAAATGTCTCCATCAGCTTTGGTCCTTCAGAGTTCCTCACAGACAATTAGCCAATTAGACTGACAACAAAAAGTATGCGATAATATCCATAAAAAAATAATTTTAGGTAACTTTTTTCATGTCGTTCTTCCACTGAAACTAAACCTGAGCCACACAAACTTATTTACTTTGAGCTTTGAGCCACAAGTTTTTTGTCCATTCCCATTTTATTTTCCTCACTCTCTTACATTGACAACAATGGAAATCCCAGCTCACAGGAAGTGCTAAGACAAACAGGAAATGCTTTTACAACAAAAGTGGGCGGGACAGAATAAGGTGAATACAGAATGGAGCTCCACAGTCTCTTTCTGGTTCCAGGAAGTAAAAATCCCATTCAAAATCTCCATAGACTTTTTGAAAAATTAAAATTGTAAGAGTTTAAATAAAAGCACGATGGAGGCTAATCAGCTACGTGCTAACTTCTAGCCATAGCACGGATATTTTACAAGCAAGAAAATACCAAATACTTGAAAACACAGAAAAATGCTTTTATAACTTTTTTGTTTACAACGTTTTGGATGCAACTTTAATTTATTATTGTGTGTTTTATGCCCATTAGTCTCCACGTACCTTATTCCTTTTTTTTTTTTTTTTTTTTTTCGAAAAGTCTATGCAATTTTTGAATGGGATTTTTTACTTCCGGCACCAGGGCGGGGTTTGTAAATGTTTAGACCTCTTCCAAAGCTTTGATGATAACCGCAAAATGAAGATTGTCTGATGTCTGGTGCATTTGTGACTTGAAGCAGCGTAAAACCTGGAATGTTCCGCAGTGTGGCTTTAATTGGTTTGTAGTCAGGGCCGGCCCCAGCCTACTAAGCAGACTATGCAGCTGCTTAGGGCCCCGAGACCACCAGGGGGGCCCCAACAGTGCATACATTTGTGTGCCTCATATTTCCCCAAATGTCGAATGTCTCCTCAAAATAACTTGTACACTCCAAAAACATGTGTAGATGTTTTTAGAGGGTACAGTGAGAAGAAATTTGCCAGTGGGATAAGTTTTCTTATAGTTAAATCAAGAAAACTCATCAATAACATTCTTATTTCAACTAAATTAATATAGTTTTTATCTATTATTGAGTAGCAGAAAACTGGCAGAATTTTTTTAATTTACTCAAATCAGGGATAATACAAATTTTAAGAACATTTGACTCATTTCTAGATTTGTTTTTGCAGTGTCATCTACTTTCTTTTACAAAGTAGTCAAGTTGAAGGGTGGGAGAATTGACTCTGTGTCTCTTTTATTGGGATATATATTCATCTGAAATGAAAATTTAATCGCGAGGGCCCCATGACATAATTCTGCTTAGGGCCCGTGAATACTTGGGATGTTTCATCATTACAAACCCTGTTTGTAATGAATAGTAGCAGTAATAACTAAACAAATAAGAGTTTTCAATCAAATCACCACAGGACTCAAATGGAAAACTCACTGGAATGGGTAGCGCTCCTGCCTCACAGCAAGAAGGCCCTCGTACATTTCCCAGTTTGTGTGGAGTTAGTAGTTTCTTCCTGTGTGTGAACGGGTGTGCTCTGTGTGTCTCCCATCACTCCACAACATGCACAATAGGTTAATTCTCCAGTCAGGTGATTCCGACCATTAGCCTGGCCCAAGACCTGGAGATGGGTCCCTGAGCTCTGTGCCCACTGCTGCCCACTGCTCCTGACGGGTCGCCCCAGCAGCAAAAGGATGGGTCAAATGTAGAGAACTAATTTCCCTACGGGAATCATAAACTATGCCTTCACCTTGAAGGGTAACTAAATGCCTTGTCATACATGCCATGAGAGCCAATTCCAATGGGAATTACGACGACACATGCGTTGTCGTCGTTCAAACTGAAGAAGGAGCAACACTGACGTTTTTTAGCAGTAAAATAAGATTTCTACTAATATGCACTGCCATGTCAAAATAGTGACAAGGACCTGTAGCAGCTCTATGAGACACCAACTTTAACCGATTCTCAGCTAAAAAAAAGTTGATTTGGGGTTTAGTGCCTCTTTAAGACAGGGTGTGCGCTGGTCTTTAAAACTCTTAGAAGATTTAAATTCAAATGAACAAAAATTAACACCCAACGCTAGAACACCATTGCTTTGTGGTTTTCACCTGAGCAAATAAATGTATGTGACATCTTTGATGGCATTGGTGTTTTCCTAATCCAAAACACACGTTTTCCTACACGCACACAGCAATAGCCGTGTCCCGACCAAATGTGGCACGTGCGGTATGGGTGAAGGGTTTACATTCAAAATGAAGAAGAAAAGTAGGTTTCGGGTGGATTCTACACTGGTGAAGGACACTGAGCCTTCACCAGGGAAGTCTCAAATATCCCAGGAATGGGTGGACCAAAAACCAAATTTCCATCAAATTCCTAATTTTTCAGTAATTTTGGAGCACATTTTATATGGTCCCCTCATGAAGCTTTTCTTTAATTTTGTTAGATATGACACAGTTCAAAATAACACTACTCAAATTTGTCAAGTACTTTTTATTGGGTGTATTATCTCTTGTAAAAATCACCTGGCGTTAGTGATGGTGTTTTGAATTTGAGCGATAGTGTTCTAGGGTTAAAAGTCTTAATCACAATTTAGAAGGTCTTTATTTTGTTTTTTTTTTGGTTTCTTTATTGTTTTTTTTTTTTTTTACGTGTATTTAACCAGGAAAGTGCCACCGAGATTAAAAATCTCTTTTCAGGGGAGTCCTGGCCACAAATGGGATCCTTTTGTACATATTTTTTGTGGTAGAAGAAACCAGAGCACCCGAATTAAACCTACAGTACGCAGAACATGCAAACACCTCACCCGGCCTTGCGTTATCTGCATTTTAGAAGCCTATTTTTATCCTCAAATCTTTTGAAGACGCGGTAAATATAAATAAGTGACTAAATTTAGGCCAAACAAGGTGTTAAAACTGTGCTTCAGGCCATAATGTGGCACAAAGTCTTCAGGATTCCTGCCTGTACCCTGTAAGAACTAACTTGGGACATTTTACTATTGTCATGTTCTATATTTGTTTTATTGTTACATTGTGATCCTGGATTCTTTTCATGAATTGATTTTAGAAGTTGCAGCAGGAGAGAAGTAATTTTAAGTACCAGTAATTGATTTTTTTTTCTCATTAGTTTTACCATGTTTCTTTTTTAGTCTCAATAACTCAAGTAGAAATGGCTACTTTCGACACAAATGGAGAACACAGCAACAATAGGTTATGAGTTACTGTTACTAGTATCCAATAGTGTGAGTCATAGTCACAGTACATCCTGGTTCATTCGTGTAACAGGCCTGCTTTTAATTGCACTTGGAATTATTAACACAAATGGCATCCGTGGCTCGCAGTTTCACCCCGGTTATATCCCAGTCATATCATTTTTAACATTTCAGTCGGTCTTCTCCCTTAAAAACCCAAGCCTTGTCTGACATCACAGCAGAAAATACTACGATCAAATCTCCAAAACGACACCCCGTCTCCAAGAAAAGCACCATATGTTTTAAGCATTGCCATATTTCCTTTCGCTGCCCATAATATTTTATTGGCAGTAACAGTCTCTCCACTCCGTTCTGCCCCAGCCCTGACTTCACTGGGTGCAGCTCTCTGACGCAAATACCCCCCCTTCCCTCTCCCCCTTTCTTTCATCACATCTTTTTTTTCCCTCACCCCTTTCTTTCTCTTTTTTTTTCTCCTCATATATTTCATTATTTTATCCATGTGGCGTCTCTGCAGAAGGCTGTGCACCTCCGTGATTGTCGGAGCACGGCTTTCAGCTTCGGTCGGTTGATAGAAAACTTATCGACAATTATTTCTCGGTGCATTATCCGTGCTAATCCTCTTTGCGTTTTGTGAATGTAATTGCAGCATGAGGTCTGCATCACACAGACAGAGAGCGCATTAGAGGTGTTACACGGATGCATTTCATTTAACAGCGTTATTAGGCGCACAAGGAAAAGGGAGACCTCAAATACTGTACTTTTAAAAATGATGGTTTGAAGTCTGTCGGACACATCTCTCGCCTGATTTTATGTTTATTTTGTTGCTAATAAAACATTACAATATCATTCACCATCAAGTTTTAGAAAAATAAGTACTTTTATTATCATGTACTTTCTGCACTAGGGCCACGAGACTAATGCATATCATAGAATCAGATTGTCTTGAAGGCTATTCTGCTTCTGAATTATAAAATATGGGTATATAACTTTATAGCCATTAAAAATGTGGGATAAGAAAGTACAATGTCCCAGCTCCAGCTCGAAGGTTTTTGACACATTTGGCCTTCCATACATTATTGGCGATGATTGCTAGTTGTAATCATATGAGAGTATGCTAAAGGCAGAGGAGTTTTTGGCCTTTTCTTGGGATTAGCAGAATTGTTGTGCGATTAATATTGATAGTGGTATGGTTGATAATGTCACTGGAATAGGACAAAAGAATAATCATATCTATTATGTCATATGTCTTTATTATAGCAAATTAATACTTCTCAAATGTCTATACAAAAGGGGGTAGGTGCTAACAAGATTAAGCTTCTGCCTAATCCTTTCGGCCATCATATCTGCTCTGTATATACAGTTGTGCTCATAAGTTTACATACCCTGGTAATCTTTTGGCCATTTTTCGTAGAATATGAATGATAACACAACAATGTTTTTTCCACTCATTGTTAGTGGTTCTGTGAAGCCATGTATTGCCAAAGAACTGAGTTTACTCTTTTGAAATCATCATGAAACAGAAACTACTCAAATGTCCCTGATCTAATGTTTACATGACCTTCTACAACTGCCAGGAAAATTGTTCAGGAGCAAAGAAAAACTCACTTCAGCTGAAATAGAGGACTCTTGATCAGGGACATTTAGCTAGTTTCTACTTGAAAAGCGTAAACAAACAGGTTTATGCATTTTGTATATTTGTCTAATATTCTAATACACAGAGAGGACAGTTGATGTTTTAAAGTGGGCTAAAGTTAGCAGGAAGTTAGCATGTTCAGACTTCAATATAAAGTGTTTAGCCGTTCATAGTGGTTTAATTTGATGAAATTGGATCAAATCCCAGATCGAATTCAAATGCCCATATAACTCTGAGTAATTTTGCAGCTTCTTATATTTCAATATTGCTTCGTTTTTTTGACCTATGAACGGCTAACCACTTTATACTGGAGCCCGAACATGCTAACGTCCTGCTAACTTTAGCCCACTTTAAAACATCAACTGTCTGCTCTGTGAATCTTCTACAGCAACAAATCTCTTATTTGCTTACCTCTTTCATCAGACAAATATGTAAAACGCATAAATTGTTATTTTTTTATTTTTCATTTTTTCATGTTTCCCCATTCATCTCAATGGACGCAGCCTCTGGTGTCACCGAAAAGGGGGCGTTAACCTTTAAGTTTTGATTTTCCGATACATCACAATATTTTGTGGCACGATGGGATACCGATCCTTTTTAAGCTAATATCGATACTTTTGATGTCATGCATATTAATTAACGATGTCATGAATATTAATGAGGCTGCTGTGCTCCACGGCTTTCACTGTCAATGGGCTATATGCACAGCGAGCCCATGCGACTTCCGACTGGACTCAAAAACCGCTGGCGCCCTTCCTCTCCCTATTAGTTTGCATTGAGTAGTTAGCATATCTCACACAAATGAAGACTAACCTCAAGATTTGTCAGTGGACAGCGAGTGACTGATACCATGTGACTGAGACCATGTGACTGATACCATGTGACCAGCAGCTGGTTAAAAACATTACGTAGGATGTAACCACTTCATTGGAAGGAACCTCTGTGCTCCGAACGAGAGGTGTTTATGCCTCGAAGCTAACGGCTAACACCAAATAAAAAATTAAACTAGCACAAAGTTTTGAATGAGCATGCACAATAAAGAAGCGGCCTGTCAGCAGTTTAATTATTATTTAGTTGTTTAAATTTTATATCGTTTCTATTGAACACTAGTAGTGTTGTTCCGATACCATTTTTTCTCATCCGATCCGATACCGATATTTGGACTCAGAGTAGTCGCCGATACCGAGTACAACTCCGATACCACGATGTAAATAAAAACACTAGCAAAAGTCTGTAAAACGATGCCAAAGCTCATAGCACATGGCTCATTCTGCATATAACATGTATTCTGTCAGTGTTCTGTTTCCACTCTAAAGATCAAATGAAAGCAAAAAAGAAAACAC
>OMNZ01045032.1:0-11565 GCA_900303255.1 Lesueurigobius sanzi | reverse complement strand
GGACCTTTCATGCAGGTGTGAATACAAACAAACGAATCCTGGTGCGGATCAGAAACCGGGCCGAGACCCACTTTTTCAGGTGGTCTCGGTCCGCTTCCAAACGGACTTTGGTGCGGTTCCCTTCAGGTGTGAATACAAACAGTCTCGATCTGAACCAACTCCAGGATACATGCGCCTTTTTGGGCTGAACAAGCCACTGTAGGAAACATTAGCTGCTGCTAACGCTAATACTATGCTACAAACAATGCGGCCGTGTTCAGCATGTTTATGGGGAAAAGGAAGGAGCGGGGCTTCGCATCAAAGTGAGAAAACTTCGTCAAACCTATATGAAGGTACGAGACTCATTAAAGAAGAGTGGGGGTTTGGAGAGGAAAAAGACAAATGTCCCTGGTTTGACCAGCCCTAGTCATTTCTGTCCAATGGGAGCACCGATCGTCACACATGTGGATGTGTTTACAAAATATAATTCACTTGCAAAAAGCACAGTCTGAATAGGAACCGCACCAAACGAAAAAAAATAAAGTCCGCTTATGTTCCGGACCAAACAAGCGGACCAAAGGACTTTCCTGGTCTGAATACACCGTAAGGTTGTTATTGCCAAATGGTTTCTGTCTCAGTATGTTGTTATAGACTGGATCTAACTTAACAGACAGAAACTCCTCTTTATTCACTGAGGACGATCTTTGGACTAAGATCGAAACGTCCAACACTTGTGACTGAAGAGTATTTGCCTACAATGGACAACTCCTGTACCACTGATAACCTACACAGACGGATTGCTGGCAACTTCGGGAGAGACAGCCTGACTGTATTTAGTCCTGACAGCAGCAGAGACCGCTTCAACTTCAGCTCAAATACTACACTCTATGCATGTGGCGAGTGGTTAGCGCCAAGAAACCGTAACGCTGAACTTCAGATGAACCTCACATTCAGGCGCCGGGGGCCACCAGACCACACTTTCTGATCGATGCCCTCCAAACCCCTGGCTCCCCTCTTTGAAGTTGGCTCTATACGTCTCCGTACACTACGCACCGAGAAACAGACACGGAGAGAGAAGACGACAGGGAAGCGTAACGAGGGATGAGAAAGGCAAAGGACAGTTTAGAGGAGAACAAAGTCAGCAGCGGCAGACCCCAGACTCTGGAAGAAAGGCGCTAAATCCCTCCAGGCCTCGCTGTGGAAGCTAAATGTGTACCTTGAAAATGGAAACACAAACTCCAATTGGCTTTTCCTATCTGTTCCCATCTACCGTGTGCTCTCCTCCAGGCAGGGCATTGTCAGGTAAAGGAGAATAGCGCTGCATATATAGCGACTCTGTATGTACTGTATGAAAACAAGGTGACAGTTTCCCCGGGGGTAAATTTGTTATACGGTAGATGATATGGCAAACGCACAGGGAGCTCCAGAGTTGGAGTTATGCGTGTTGAATGAGCTGGGCCATGTGTCACTGTGGGGAAACATTTGTGCCATATGAGCACAGCAGATGTACAATATAGGCCCCTCTCGCCCTTAACTGTGTATGGGCCACGGTAACAGACAGAAAGATATGCAAATGCTGTGTCTAAACGCTGCACGGAGAGGCAGGATGTGGAGGTAGGACACTGTGAACACGCATTGTTCTATGTTCAGACACAAACCTTTTAGTACATTCTGGGGTCATTTACCAAGTGTTTGACCACGTGCAAAATGAGTAGCATGTGCACAGGTTTATCAGTAGCAAAATAATGTATGTATTTTTTAATTTTTTAGGATTAGCATTAGCATTCTCCCGTTTACATACCGTATTCTATACAATACATTTACATACCCTGATATTCTGTCAGGGTATGTAAACTTTTGATCAACTGTTTATAGAAGGTTTTGTGGGATAAAACAAAAAAATCGCTAAATCTTGACTAAAATATTTTTTAATCTAAAGACTAAGACTGAAAATAAATTTATATTTAATGAAGAGTGTCATCTGCTGAGTCATTGACAAACACCTGTAAACTCCTGAAGGCCACACATCTGTACGCAGTCTGTAAAAGTCTTGTTTAAAACATTTCCAGATTGTGCCGTTGGAGAGAGCAGGACGGCTGATAATGATAGATGATCCGCCATCATCTTTTGTTGCCTTCCGATTGAATAAATCTCCGCAGACAGAGCTGGAGACATAAAGAAGGCTCACCTGGGAACGTCCCACTGGCTCCAGACAGATGCTCATTTCAAAGATAGATTACAGCTTCATTTACCAACTGTAATTAATGCACACGCCTCCCATACGCATTAGTGGCTATGCGTTGCGTACAGGAACGAGAAAACACTCCATCGAACGCGCGGGGAAGTGGTCCATCTTTTAATGTGAAGATAATGGCTTTATCTCACTCTGCACATGTCACAGCGGAGTGCGCTCGCTGGAAGTATGTTAGCTTTAATTAAGAGGATTGTTGTTTTATTTTTCTAGCCAGACAGGACGCACAGACATGTCGCCCGAGGCCCTGACAGCTCCGCCGTGGAGAGAGAGCCCGGCATCAAAACCCACTAAAATGCAGGTATCTGAATTGGATTTGAGAGTAATGTACTGTTTCAAAAGCACACAAGGTAAGTGACTCACTGTGTTGACAGAAGATGACAAACATTTCCTCAGAGCCTTTGATGTACCTAAGATATATATTTGAGCAAAAAAGTCCATTATTTGGAGAATGCATGGTTTCAAAGAAGTTGTGCCAGTGTATTTTGTTTTTTTTAGTTTACTAAGGCGCTCACAAAATGTTTGTTCTCCACAGCTTTCATGGGAGCCTTCTATTCACAAATTGGTTGGGCTCCTCTAAAAGAATTTCCCACAAAGCACTTGATCACTTCCTCATGGCTATATTTTGCATAGAAATCAAGCTTTAGTTTAAATCTCTCTGCGATTGGACACAGACATGGTGTTTAATTACATCACACATGTGCAGGTGGAAACCAGATTGTGCTTGCCGTATGTTTTGCTTAAAGCTATCAAAAATATTACAATTGCTTGGAAAAACAAAAAAACAACATTAATTCTCTATTTACAGTTTCTATAAAGCCTTTAAACAAATTGCTGGTTTCTTCCACGCGTATCTTATCCTATGATAAAATCTTTATTGACCTCACAATGGAGAAATTCACTTGTTACAACAACTCTTAAGACAGGATCACACAGGGGGGTGCAAAAAATCAGGAAAATGTGCCATCAAGAAGAAAGTATGTTTGCAAAAACAGGTAATAATAGTATTAGCCTGGTCTTACCATACCCTTGTACTCATTTCGTACACAGGGTCTGGATCTTCACAATTGAAAAACTAACAATTGAAACTAACGTATCGCGCCCACTGAGATCAGACCCAGGCGTAACATGTAGGGAAATGATAATTGACCGGAGTTTACGGATGGCTAAGGCCAGGCTAGTACTAGATTAAAATAAAACAAAAATAAAAATAAATGTCCCAATAAAAACTAGGGATGATCTGATATCACCAAGTAATTAAGAGTCCAGGACCAATAGAGCATCGTAGTCCCACCCACCAGCTCGTCTGTACACGCACGCGCCTCGGTGCCAGGAAGTAAAAATCCCATTCAAATTCGTGGACATTTTACAAGCAAGAAAATACCCAATACTTGAAAACACGGTGAAATATTTGTATAACTTTTTAGTTTATAAAGTTTTGGATACAATTTGCATTTATTATTGTGTGTTTTATGCCCCTAAGTCTCCACATAGCTGATTAGCTGCTATCGTTCTTTTAAACATTTGATATTCATTTTTTTCGAAAAGTCTATGCAATTTTTGAATGGGATTATTAGTTCTGGCACCGAGGCACGTGCGTGTGCAGACTGCTGGTGGGTGGGACTACGATGCTCTATGTCAACGTTGTTTGCCCAGGACCAATCTTATAGCCAGCCAATCAGGGGTCAGTTGTGGTAGATAAGGGGAGGGATGCAGATGGCATGACAAAAATGTCACAGTCTGCTATAATTTTGGATAGATATGAGTTGGTTTGTCTGAAAATATACCTAACCCTAACCTTAAAGATTTACCTGTTCCTAAACTTAATTTTTGTCATGACATCTCAAGTTTTCAAAGCAGACCGCCCCTCCCCTTATCTAGACTGACAAACAACTATGACATTGGTCCTGGACACTTAATTACTTGGTGATATCAGATCCTGCTAAAAACTATAGACATCTCTTATGTACACTGGATTAAAAAAAAGAAATAGGTATTGGGTCCAAACAAGCCTTTCTCAAGAAGTCACTGTCTGTTTGATTGATTGATAATGTGTAGCCCTCTAAATTGAGTCCTCCACAGCATAAATCAAATTTGGTTGGGGAAAAGGAGGAACATGGGTTTAGGTTGCGTTTAAACCAGGTCTAGAGCAGGTGAAGGCCAGGTCATCCCTAGCCAATAGAAAGGACTCTGAGTCTAAAGAATAACATGGCAGGTTTGTGAATCACATACTGATCAATTACTGATCAAGTATAACATCTGGGTACTTTCTTTTTGGAAATGTCTTTCAAAAAGTCTTTCTCTCCCATAGAGTTGTATTGACACCTGCTCCAAATAGAATTCTGTAACGTGAACGCCAGCCAAAAATACTGAACCAAGATAGGCGTTGTCCAACATCACATGAGAGCTGCAATGTGTGAAAGCGACTGCTCCTCTGTCAGGCTATCAACAACAGAATGGCCACCGCTGCAACGCCGAGCCTGGTCCTCAGAAGTTTACCAATCAAAGCGAGAAGGTGGCGTGCGACAACAAAAGGCCCTGACAATAGGGGGAAGGTCAGAGCAAAGCCTAGCCCTCGTCGCGTATAGAACTGATGGGAAAATGTCAAGCGTACCATTCAATCACAGGGCCGGCAATCATTTAGTAATCATCTCTCTTCAGCCTCCTGGCAGCGGCAGAAGGCAGGAGAGAGGCAGATTTAAGGAGAGGGAAAAAGGTGGAACTAAAATAAAAGTCCAAAAAGTGCAGGATGGAGGAGGGAGTGAGACCAGGTGATGAAGCGTGGACATGTCTGACGGCACATCGTCCGTACAGATGGTGGATGTTCCTGCGCTAACTTTGATGGACACTTAATATGCAAAGTCCAGATTAAGAAAACTGATGTGCCTAGGTTTTAATTTAAAAAAACGAATAAGTGGATTTTTTCTTCAGTCATTGTATTATTTGACATGCAAATAACCCTGGGGCAGTCCCAATGACATTCAGAATGTCTTAGAAGAAACCTGGGCCCACAAGGAGCCTGTTGTACATGTTGTTAGTGATGGTGGAAATCATCAAATTATGATTCTTCTCTTCAACAGACCATGGGGCTGGGTAGCGTTCTTTTTTTTTCCGATATTAGTACTTAACCGGTAACTGGTTTACGATACCGGTACCTGAACGATACTTTTTTCGATACCTATACTAAATAAATGACCCAAATCCATCTTATTTATCTAAATTTGAGCTGTTGATGAGTTAAGTTTCAGTCGCTCATTTTACCTAATTCTAACCACTTGCTCTAAGGTGTTTTTCATTTGTTTCAATAGATTTCGACTTATTTCCTTTTTTATTTACATTTATTTGCCAATGCGGTATAGAAATTGATCCTTTTGGCATTTTCCAAGCGAGATGTCCTTAGAATCAGTAGAAAGTTCCATGAACAAAGCCAAACAATGTACCAGTGTGGTTATTTTTCATACCTCACAGTTTCGACGGCTAACTTCCTGCAGTCTTCCTCAGATTTGGTCACCGCTCTGTCGAAAAGAAAAATCCTAAAAAGATCACCAATGGAAGACCAAAATAACTTTGTTGGACTGCTCTAAAGAAACCTCAGGAAGAGCGTGCAAACTCCACACAGAAAGAGCCCACCTAAGCTAACAGTCTTGGGTCTAAAAATACTCTTTTTTTGTTTTGTATAGTATATTTTTTTCACAGCTGAGAATTATTTTGTTGTCTAAAGCTGGTTACACACTAGAGGACTTTTAGCCAGATTTTGAGCCTCCCTGAGTTTGAGGAGGCATGGCCTAATACAACTTTCTTGCAAGCAAAAATTTGTCGTGGCACGCCTCATGTCTGTGTTTGTGCATTTGGTATCATGTTACTAAATCTCAAAATATTTTTAAAATCCTGTAGTGTGTCCCCAGCTTAATAGTGTATTTCACAAAATGTATTTTATTATTTTACCAAAAGTGTTGCTAAATTACTCAGCGAAAGTAATCTAATTATTGACAACTCTCTATGAAAGCAATTTAGTTATGGTACTGGTTACTTTCTTTCAAAGTAATCAGTAATATGATCACTTTTGGTTACTTCATGACAGCCTAATAAGATATAGTATGTAGCCTAGATAAGATAAGATAGTTTTTTATTGATCTCACAGTGGAGAAATTTAGATATAGATCTACTGTATTTCAAAGTTTTGTGCATGTACCTGTACTAAAATATTCATCCATGTCATCTGTCTGCTCCTTTACTGTTTCTCTTTAAGAGAAGCCTGTTCTCTAAATAAAATGTGTTTTTGTTCAGGAAAAAGTCACTTGAAGTTAATATAAGTAACTAATTACTCAATTTTCAAGTAATGGTTTTGCTACTAAACATGAAATCTAATAGTAATCCATAACTTCTGTTTACCAAAATCTAGAATATCAAATTCACTATTCAGGCCAAAGGTGCATTTACAACTGAAAATGATCTTTGAATTTCAACTACAGTATATCAGTGAACAGACAGCTCATGGTCCGTGGATAGATGACTAGAAGTAGGTAATTGTTTTAGGCTGGCTTTTACTCATTAACGGGCAATTGACATCCAAAAGATGATTTATGAAATGTTCACAGAGCAAGGATGTCTGATTTGTTCATTAAGATCCAGGTCAAGGATGTTTCCAAAGGTATATTTTTACAGCCACTGAAGAAGCACTGATTATTACAGATGAAATATATATACTGTATATATTAACTAGAATTACACACAAATCACTATTTGAAAATCAATTGACCTAAACAAGCCAAAATATGTGGCTGGATGTCTAATTCTCTCAGTTTACTCTACCAATCCTTGCCATTTTTAGTTTTTTCCAAACCAAATAGTAAACTTAAATTAGCTGAAGTAAACTTTTCCTGGGAACGGAGGGAAAACAAAATGTTTTTTCTCGCAAATTAGTGGCTCTCTTTCCAAACTCCACATTTTCTCCCCTTAAAATAAAGATTAGGGCTTTAATTTGCATTAATATGGAGTCTTTTGTTTGGATTTACTAAAAGCATATTGTTATTTAATGAACAATGAAAGTGTTCTTGGCGGGAGCATAATAAACTAAATTAACTGCTGGCCTTTGCGGTTGTTTCCTCCTCACTGTATTCCAGACTGAGATACCAGCTCTAGTCATTTGGAGCGCATCAGCTATAATGGCTTTGTGTTGAATAGGCCAGAATCAGCAGAAATATCCTGCATCACATTCAGTGGACACCAGGGTTTTATTAGCAGAGATTTTAATACACGCACATTTACAAAGGTATCAAGAGGTCAGTTAGAAATGAGCCAAGACAGTCAGGTTTATTTCTCCAGTGTAGTTTTTATCTGAGGAAAAAAACAAGAAGATAGCACTTTGGAGAGGGGGAAACGGTTGCACCCACTGGATACTCCCGTTCAATCCGTCAGCACTTGTGGAAGCAGTTGCACCTCAGTTGGAGATCCTCTGCCAAATCGGAGATTGCAGTTCAAACACAAAATTGGTTACAACCATAGAAATAAAAGAAATGTCATTAGCTATTCAAGCCTGTTGCAACACATTTTCAATAGACCAGTGTGGTTACATTTCCACACCGGACAGTTTCGACTTCTCACTTCCTGCATCTTCCTCAGAGTTAGCCACGTGATGTTGCTGTGCCGTGTCTTTTCAGCTGATTTACACAGTTTTTGGAGCTCTTTTCCCACCAGTGGAGGCGGGACGACAGCATCATCTGCAGTCCGACTTCTTCAGTACAGCGTCCCAGGTGTGTAAAAGCAGAAATGCCCCCTTATCCCGGTTGACTGTCCTGCTGTTGTTCCACCATCTTATCGAGGCGGGTCAATTGAGAGAAATAAGGGAGGCTGGTGTATTTATATAAGTTACAATTCAGCATGTCAGCCATTGCCGTTTTGTCACCTCTTAATCTATTATGTACAGTGGTCCCTCGTTTATCGCGGAGGTTACGTTCTAAAAATAACCCGCAATAAGTGAAATCCGCGAAGTAGTCAGCTTTATTTTTTACAGTTATTATATATGTTTTAAGGCTCTAAAACGAGTATTTCACAGTCCTGAACTAGGCCTACTGCCCCTCTCCTCTCCCTCGGCTCAGTGCTGCTATCATTTAGGCTCTACCACTGCCACTTGCCCCACGATAAGCCCCGTGGTAGTACTCGAAGAGCGCGCAGCGCGTAGAAGGTGAAAAAATAGGTTCTCTGGCCGCTACCCTGAGCCCTTCACTCAGCTCCAGGCAGTGGCAATGAAACTGAAGAAACAGCGAATGCGGTGGCACGCTTGTGTTTATTTCATTTATTGGGCTTTGGGCAACGAGATGATAACCCCAAACACACTCACGTTAATACGCACAAAATCACAGAGTAGGTTAAGGAAGTGACACGAATGCACACGCAACATTTGTCATATCGCCAAATTAGAGCAAGAAGGTAGAGTCCAGTTAGTGGGTTAATGAGACTGAGTAAAGAGAAGAGCCTTAGAGCGCCTTGAGACGTTATAACGGGGTGAGAGAAGAGCCAGAGCGCTTCAGCACCGCGGAGGAGACACTGTTAAAAAAAAAAGCATGCAAAATTGTACTAAAAAAAAATCCGCGAAACAGCGAGGCCGCGAAAGGTGAACTGCGTTATGGCGAGGGACGACTGTATACTTAAAGTTTCAATAATAATAAAAACATACAACAATAACTTTATATTTGTTCATTTTAATCTACATATGCTTGAGTAGAAGTCATTAAACAAATCTCTGCAAAAACCTTCAGTAATTTAAACTATAAAGTTAAAAACAAAGAGCCATTTGGGAGCCAAAAGAGCTGGACCTTAATGACGAGCCGATCCAGATGATCCGGCTCACCACTAAAGTTAATGGCCATTGGACGTGTATAAAAAAATAATAATAATAATGTAAATGCATTGAAATTTAGCTCAGATACCAGTTTTGCACATCACCGTTTCTAATCAGAAGTACAATCTCCATAGTTCTGTACATTCATTAATGATTTGTTTGAATGTACAAATGTGGTAGATGGGTGAACATCAGCTGAAAACACCTAGATTGTTTATAAATTACAATGTTTAATGGTTCATTTTGCACAATTAGTGCAGTTTTGGTAATGTTATTTGTTATTCGCTGTCTTGGCCAGGACTCCCTTGAAAAAGAGATTTGTAATCTCAATGGAACTTTCCTGGTAAATCAAGGTTATATAAAAAATAAAATAATAAATTCCCCTTGTGCAATTGAGAGGTACATCGTGGAGCCCTGCCTTCACAGAATTAGCCTTAAACTAAACAACTGAAATGTCCTAAATTCTGGTGCTTTATGGGCCTAATCTTCACATGAATAGGCCAATTTCAAATACACACAGATGGATATACATTTCTAAAATCTACAGTTGTGGCCAAAAGCTGGTACCCTTTTAATCTTTTGTCCATTTTTCATAGAATATGAATGATAACGCAAAGCTCTTTTTTCCCACTCAGGTTAGTGGGATATTTTTTGTCAAAGAACTGAGTTTACTCTTCAACATTTACATGACCTTCAACAACTGCTAGGAAAATTGTTCAGGAACAGGGAAAAAAACTTTTGATCAGGGACATTTGGCTAGTTTCTCTAGTTTAAAAGCGTAAACAAACAGGTTTTTTGACAATAAATAGTTTCACGCAACCATGAGAGAAATAAAGGTTTTTGCGTTATCATCCAAATCCTATGAAATGCATACGTTTACATACCCTTGACTTTTGAGCACGACCGTTATGTATAATATAATTCTAGAATCTATTCGTTAATGAATGTACAGTGTGTGAGTGAGTGTTGGTGGTGGTCAGAGGGGCCGATGCATGGATTGGCAGCCTTGTGTTCATCGGTCTACCCGAGGGCAGCTGTGGCTACAATAGTAGCTTACCAACACCAAGTATGAAGTGAACCATGTCATGCCATGTAAATCACCTGCGAGTGTCCAGAAAAGCACTCCATAAAATAAATTATTAGCTGTCTTTTTCACAATCAGCTCGTAATGCCAATCACGCAATCAAAATCCCGCGTGGGATAGGGTCAGCCTATCCATGAACTGCAGTGTCTTTCTAAATGTCACAAAGTAATATGCTTAACACTGTACACACTTGATCTCTTACACGTGAGATTCCCATGCAGTTTCATTCCACTTGTTCTCCCTTCTTTGCGTTCGCACTCCTGTCACATAATGCAGTTAATGAACATTCCCACGCCGAACACAACATGTCAGCCCCCATGCTAATCAAAATGCACAGATATATATGGTACGCGCTACAGCACAGCACCTGCGCGGGCCTTGTTTACCGCCTTAACGCGATCCAGACTAGATTGAATATGACAGAAAACAAACATATTGAATCGCGACGTCACCACCATTTCCCGAAAGCTCGAGGTATAGTCTTTTGATGTGAAGATGGGAAAAGAGGAAAGACTTAGCATGCAGCGAGGAAGCATGTGCTATTAGATCATGCAGGTAGACTCCTTAATATTTGATAGGGGACAGATGGAGCACACATCCAGCCCTGCTGTTTTCTATTGGGTTACGGAGCACCAGATGGAAAGAACAAGCAGTAATATAAATGATGCTCTTAAATGGTGCATGCGTTCGTTTCAAAAGGCTAATTTTCATCATTTAAATTTTTAAAGAAAGCAGCAGACACCTTTTCTCTTGGATCTAATCAGAGGAACAAGCAGTGTTATACAAAATGTTGATTATGAAGGACTCAAAAGCTACTGACTTTTTTGAGCCTTCAAAACCATTGTACTATTGTTCCCCATGTGAAAATCCTACACACTATCCCTCTCACATAGAGCGCCACTGATTGAATTTACGTTTTTGAAGACAGTGATTTTCATTTTTTACGATGATTTTCCTTACCTCTTAAAGAGGCACTAAACCCCAAATCAACTTTTTTTAGCTGAGAATCAGTTAAAGTTGGTGTCTCATAGAGTTGGCTACAGGTCCTTGTCACTATTTTGACATTCTAGTGCATATTAGTAGAAATCTTATTTTACTGCTAAAAAACGTCAGTGTTGCTCCCTCTTCAGCTTGAACGACGACAACGCATGTGTCGTCGTAATTCCCACTGGAATTGGCTCTCACCGGCATGTATGACAAGGCAGCGTTCATGTCTACGTCAGAAGTCTGCACCAATGGAATATCAGTGTCGCACACGCCCCGTAGCATTCCATTGGAATCTTCAAACACACACGTGGAGTTAGAAGAAATCTACAGATTGCACACTAGGGGGCGGCAAAGTTGCACATCACGTTCATAATTCAAAGCCGTTTGTTTACACTCAGATTGTAAATTTATATCAGAGCAAAG
>OMNZ01045031.1:0-11932 GCA_900303255.1 Lesueurigobius sanzi | reverse complement strand
TTTACCACTCCGTATCTACTGTGTCCTGGAGCTACTAACCATTCACTCGCCAAGTTCACCACCCCGAAACTGCCACTTATGATGTCAAAGTTCCCCTGTCTTCCTTTGTTGTCCTGTGCCTTTATAAACTAAAGGGAGAACTCTCTTTGTCCCGGTGCTGACTACAAGCCATTATCCTGCGCCCCACTTCCACAGTGCACTTCCTCCTTTTTACTCTGTAGGAAATGAGCTCAGACATCTTCCCCTCACATCCTCACCGGGTCATCCTGCCTTATAAGCTTTTGTGAGGGTGGCGTCTTCAGATACATGGGTCAATCTCAGTATTAAAATATCTAAAACAGGAGTGAGCTTTGGATGCGCTCAGTACTCTGAAACAGCCATCTAACACTACATCACTATTTGGCCCTTCAGACTGGGGATGGATTAAGGTTTTACGATTGCCACGGTTATCAAAAGTGGGTAAACCGCTTTGTTGTCTCATGAGCCCTAGTGTGTGCGTATGTGCCACACAATGGGGCCTGGGTATCCTTATGGTATCGAAAAGTTTTGAGTTTTGATGACCATGATCGTTCTGCATTTTTGGTTCTAGAGGAACAATACTTAAGTGTAGGTATTGAAAAAGTATCATTCAGGTACCGATCTCGTAGACCAAGTATTTTTAAAGTATTGGTATGATAAAAAAATGTACCCGGTACCCAGCCCTACTCACCGATAACCACTGGAGAAACAGCGTCCAGTAGGGCTGCACAATACATTGCAAAAAATATCGTATCGCAGTATTAGGTGATGCAATATCTGTATCGCAAGAAGCCACAAAATATCGCAAATTCACTTAAGTCTTCCATCTGACACATCTCATCTTATTTTTTACTACGGGTCGACCGGTATGGTTTTTTTTAGGGCCGATACCGATCATTAGAGGTCGCGGCAGCCGATAACCGATATTTGTAGCCGGTATTCATTTGTAGTAAAAGGGAAAATATTGGTGTCAAAATTTTGAAAAACACAGCACAAACTCCAACACATCGGTTGTTTCCAGACTTACGACCGCACATAATATATGACATTATGGAACTTATAAATGTGCAGAAGTTTAGGAGTCTTCTTTGAAATTTTTCTTCTTTGAAAAAAATATTACATGTGTCTGAATGGAACAGTTTATCTAAGTATCCCAATAATATCGTTATCGCGATATTGCATGCCCGTATCACATATCCTAAGTTTTTTCAATATTGTGTAGCTCTAGCGTCCAGTGTTAAATCCATCCCAAAAACATATGAAGTCAGGGGCAGGTTAAAAAAATCAATATGCAGAGAGCACATCGTATCCATCTTCAAATGTCCAAGTTGAGGTCAAAGCTTTCTTTCCAGGAAAATTGCATAATGTTGCACAGAAAGTGTCCCAAAAGAGCCTTGTGCGGTGCTGTGTTTTGTTATGTCACTGTAAAAAACAAAAGTTAAAGGGACTCTACGGAAGTTAAAATAAAAAAAAATTATATATTTTCCACCCCCTACATGCTCCAGCAATGTCCCGCGCTGTACTGTGAGCCCACACCTATCCCACTCAATTGCCGCTATAAGCCTGCACCGTCACTCTAAAGTTGCGTGTTTGGGCCGAGGCAGCAGTCATTCACCAGCTTAACATGGAGACTGCAGTTACGCGGACGGCCAGAGGTGGCAGTCACGAGTATGAAAATGGACATCCTCGTTGAGTCCCTTTTAAGCTGCGAGCGCATGGGAATGAGCTGTTATTTCAATTTGTTCGCTTGTTGAGGTCAATCTTTTGTAACAATAGTGAATCTATAGAGAGAACAGATCAAAGTGGCTATATCTTTTGAAAACATTCACACCAATTTGCTTCTACAATTTTGCCTAAGTATATGACCTGATTTATTTATTTATTTTCAAATGTGACCCAGGCCACGTTAATATGTGCTCCTAAATCCAAAACATATCTGCTCTTTTGCAAGGTAACTCCAGTCCTGTCACAATCCTCCAGCATGTCACTGATTCAAATGTCATTCAATCTGCATTAAAGTAGATGAGAGCAGGAAGGAAGTCGACACATTCTCCTTGTGATTCAATTGAAACACAAACCATAAGACTTCATCAGGACCAAATCAAGGCTAAAGTAACTAAAAAGTAATAACTAAAAATAAACTTTGAAGCATTGTTTTGTTTTAGGCCAAATCGCAATCAGATGGAAGACTTGAAGATGATTTTGGCTTCTTTCAATATGAATATTGCATCACCTAATATTGCGATACCATGTTTTTTGCAGCCCTACTTACTCGACAGCTGGACTCTACTACACTCTCATTGCCATCACCCAACAAAACCCCACTTACAGTAGAGCAAAACGACAGCCTCTCTTCCTTGTTTTAAATGTGTTGGCCCGGTTGAAGTTAACATGGCCAGAAACACACTGCGTCGTGTCGGCGTTTACCGTACTTCTGCAAACACATCGGGCTGCGTGTGATGCTGCATCCTCTTTTTGACACGCGGGTCAGTTTTGAGACTCATCTGTCCAGTCAGGTGATCAGATAGAGGCCGCATTTAATCTAGGATGACCATACGCACCAGTTTACCCGAGACAGTCCCAGTTTGTGTTTTCGTCCAAGTTTTACACAAGCTCTGTCCGGAACAGCATTTTTTACTTGAAACTTAATGACTTTTGGCCATGTGTGTTTCCATAATGACTGAACCAAGTAAAAAGCTCAATAGTCTATCACTTTTACAGTGATTGGTCCATTTAATCGACATAATTACTTTTACATACCAACAGATTAACTGTTAAAGTGGGGGCACACGATTTGTCGATTTGGAGAATGACCTGTGATAATTGCATCTCTCCTGTCTCACCTTTTTATGCATATCATGGCAAAACATTATCATAAAACACCAACCAGAAAAGCCCTAATCAATATTCTTAAATGTTACAAGATGCAACGTTCCTTTACTGATCGAAGTTAAGGATTTTAGTTTCTTCGCACCTGCTTCTTCTCAGACACAACCCATTCATTAAAACCTTGAACTTGTGCAGCTGCCTCCGCACTGCTGCCCCTGAGCTAAAGACTAATTTACCAGTGTGAAAACCATGTCACTCCCTTCATCCATCATCAGCCTCTGCAGCTCAAACTGTTCTATTCTTCACAATTAGAGCTTTGTTATTGTGCAAAAATCCAAAGAGAGGTCTGGGCGATGAGGTGGATAAAGCAAGGCCCCCGGTGAAACTGAAAGACAGGGGAGCGCAGGCGAGAGCGCCGGCTGAACTCGTTGGGAGCTATTTTAAAATGACTGAGTCTGAAGGACGGATCATGTCATGATGATTCACAATCTTTGAGTCACAATTACTGTGAGAAAATATACACCGACAAGACATGTACATGTTCTTAGACTTTTTCAAGCTTTTAACCATGTTATAATGTTGTTCCCTGGTCAAAAACAGACCTGGAGCGGTATTTCACTTCATTCACGCAGTTTTGAATGAATCCTGTCTGCGTTGGTCTGTTCATGTTGACTTCTGCAGCGCTTCTTTTTCTACTTCCTGGAACAATTATGTAATTATTCAACCCCCCAAACTGTCCTCCACATTGTTAAAGCCAATAATCCAATATTGGATCAGTTTTGAGCCATTCTGTCTCGTAGCGTGGACACAGAAACTCCATCTCGCTACTAGCCACATGTTTAATTGAAAGCGAAAGTGTATTTTGACCATGCGATTCCCACTGTTGGCTGTAGGGGGAGCTCCAGGCCAAATCCTCTTCAGTCGTGGCACTACTCTTTATGAACGTCGTGTAATCCTCACAGAGGCATTATTTGAATTTATAAAATGTGTAAAATATCAATGCACAGTCATCCTAATGAAAGATTTTAAGCCCCTTTTTAAGATTTATATGCATTATATGTCTACTTTAATGGTTGTTTCATTTAAAACCTATTGAACATTCAGTCTATGTTATCGTTTATCTTTATGCTTTTCAATCAATCAATCAATTTATTTTTGCAATGCCCAATATCACAACAGGAGTCATCTCAAAGGTCGGTATGGACAAAAACAAATCAATATCAGACATCAAGAATGATCAAAATAAGTCACACACGAATGAAATGTCACAACCAAATGTAACGTCCCATGAATAAGTAAATCGCTTAGAGTAACAAGCTTAGTATATCCCACATCCTTAGACCCTCCTCCACGGTGAGGAACAACCCTTAAAACCACATGGGTGAAAATTAGGAAACCTTGAGGGGAACCAATTTGGGGGAAGGATCCACCCCCGTGGACGGATGGGCCAGTGGTGAATTTTTGGTCGACCAGAGTCCAATGGCTGTAACCGGCGAGGGTCGCAGTGGCCATTAAACTGGGAGATGGCTTCAGGCAGACAAGAGTCCCGCAGCAGTGTTTAACCCGAGGCCTGGTCCCATGAATGCTGTCCAGTCCCCACCATGACGGCAGCTGTTGCATTTTTTACCCTTGCGTAAAAAATGCAATAAATACACTACTATAGACTGGTCCTGAAAATTTGCCTGACTGAAATTGTGATTTTATTAATATATATTTATGCTGTATATTTGAATGTCTGAAAAGTCATTTAAAAGTTTGAATATAAGGCCTGAAGAAGTCTGAAATTTGCCATAGTAGGCCTTAAAATATATCACCAGGCGATTTCTGCCAGACCAGAACACAAAGTAATGACTGTGACCTAATCTCTTTACGGAACACAATTGGTGCATTAATGTTATTTGGTTGAAATAAAGTATGAATAGGTCACATGTAGGCTTCAATTTTCGTTTTTTGCGACCTGTCCAGCGTTGCAGAAACCCCGCCGGTCAGAGCAGGAGTCAAACCACTGACCTTTTTATCTACGTAACAATGCTCCAACCAGTGAACCATGGTTGCTCCGGTTTGCCATTTCTTAAACCATAACAACAAGCATTTATTTTTCCTTTTGCTGTAGCGATCCCACCTCGAGCATGTTTTCCCGTGATTGGGGTTGGTGCTGGAGAAATTGATTTACCCCAGTAAATTAGAAATGGGATATTGAAGGAAATGCGTCAGAAAGGACCTGCTCTCAAAACCAATCAAAGCTCATATTGTGAAATGTCACCAGCAATTTCACAGATTTAGTGCATGAATGTTGTTCTGTACGGGATTAGCTCTAGGGGGATAGTGCCATGTAGCCTTAAAATTGTATTCCATTATGTACTTTCCCTTCTATACGGCAACAAAAACTGCACAAAAGTAGTTCAGGATATTCATCTTTTTGAAGAACTGGCATCATATTATAGATTCATTTAGCTCGGTGCTCTACAAGTATTTGACACGAGTAAGTAAAAACGTAAAAAGTGTGTACCAGAAATATGATAAACTTTACTATCTTTGCACTGTACTTCCTCAAGCCCCACCTCTGCACTCAACATGAAGTTTGCCTTGTCTAAACCTTTGCCCATGTCTGGTCCCTCTTGTGCAAATGTGGCGCTGGCGTTAGACGTGATGTCATTTCCTGTTTGATTCGCTCGCCCCCTCGTCCTCTGCCACTTCCTCTCTCTCCTCTCTCAGTCGCTCGCTAAAGCAGAAGCTGTTCTTTTGTGTCGGGCTGGCGCCGGAAGCAGCACACCCATCCTGTGTTGGTCTGGGAGCGTTTCGCAAAACCACCGCCGCCTCAACCACGAGAGCGCGTTTTTATTTAGTTTAGGTAAATACTGCGGCCGTTTGGGTCACTTCACACCAGGTTCATGGACTATTGCCTCCGTCCACAGGCTGCGCTGATGATGCTTTGAAAGGGAAACAGCTCATATATTTACAGTGCTTAGCAAGTGTATTATACCACCACCCAGTATAATGTGTTTGCCACTACTTCCATAATTTAACTGTATTTCTGTTTACCAAAATACCTTTTTATGTTTCAATAATGGTTAAAGGGACTATACCTGATTTTTTCCTAGGAGAGGAATGAAATAATTTTTTTCATTTTTTAGTATATTGCAAACTCAGACATTTCTGGAAATATAAATATAAAGCATTTATTGTCAATTTCATGAGTTTCCAGGCTAGTTTTCTTGCATGTCTTTGACTATGACCCTGCCAGTTGTGAAATGTGCTTATAAACTCATCTCTAAGAAGAAACACGATGTTAAAAATGTGTTAGGATAGTTAGGAATGAGTCTGGACCACAACTATCAATTTATTTTACTCACTTTAATTAAAAAAATCATTTAAAAAATCAGGTATAGTGCCTTTAAGGAAAAAGGAATCTGGACCAGGTGGACTGGCCAAGCCAAAGTCCAGACTTGAACTAACAGATCTGGGATTTAGTGAAATCATCTTTCTCAAATATTACTCGATATGACCAGCCTATATTTACCTATGTATTTATAATGAGTCTGTAGTGCAGAATGTTAGATATTGTTTCTCCTTGTCCTTTTTCATAACTGTGTACGATCAGGGAAGATAACCTTTCTCACACCGCATATAAACTGTGCCTGTGCATTCATTTATTTCCAGACACAATTTGAATCACTAAATACTATGCAGCTTTTCTCCCTCTTCTGCAGCTGGACCTCTGTATTTCATGCAGTTTTTTCTGGCACAACTGTCGATAGTAGCAAATGCCTTGAGCTTGTGAAGTTTTGAGAAAGAATGTGGTGTTTTGTTTTCCACCTCATAAAAGCTCAGCATAATAAAAAACAGACCCCACAAGAGGCTTTTGATCTGAAAGGTATTGTTGTTGGTTTGTAGCTCGTAGGTTTATTGTGTCTGAAGTTGACACTGATCAACAGACTAACCAGAGTGACAGCAAAAGTTAAGCAATAATGTGAAATAAAAACTATGACGTGTTTTGAGGATTGTCTGACACATTCTTCCTTGAGTTTTGTATATGGAAGCAGTTTCTAAACTTACTCATCAAACACCTTTGACCAGAGCCCATTTTCAGCACTTATTATTGCATTATTATTGTTAGATTACATTAGATTCGTGTTATACAATTTTATTTATTTGCATATTATTTTGGGTATTGAAGTTGAGCCCCGTGGTGGTTCCTCCGGGTGCTCCGGTTTCCCCTACCACTAAAAACATGTGCAATAGATCCTGATGAATGACAGCGTGTTTGTGAGAGCGAGTGTGGGACAACGGATGGAAATTAGCCCAAGACTACAATCTGGAGTGGTGTGTTTACATGCATTCTCATGTGCTGCACTGTCCCAACCAAACAAAACAAACACTGGCTACTGAAAAATAAATATGTGGGTTGATTGACAGCTCAGAGGAAAACTCCTCTCATTGGTCAAAGTTATAGCAACAGGGATTCGGATTAGTTGCTGAGATCAGCAAAGGGAGCAAAAAATATAATCAGTTTGCAGCACAATAAGTGGATAGTGCTCTGTCCTCACAGCAAGAAAACACAAGTTCGATTCCCAGATCTTGCGGGCCTTTCTGTGTGGACTTTGCATGTTTCTCCCAGTGTCATGGATGGGTTCCCTCTGGGTGCTCCGGTTTCCACCATTACCACAAAACATGCACAATAGGTAGCTAATCCTCCAAAATCTGGAGATGGGTCTCTGGATGCTGTGTACATAGCTGCCCACTGCTCCCAGGAACATCGAAGGATGGGTTCTGTATCTGTTTCTCTATAATAACTGTTTAAATTGCATTATTAAATTCGCTTTTGCAATCATGACTAAAATGTAACACTGGGCATGGTCATATACTGCCAGCGAATAGACCTAAACATCCCACATCAACTAAATACAGTATACTTTATTTGTATTATTTCTTCTATAGGGGCATTAGGATTTTAAATTCACTTGCCCTCCCATTGTTACTGCTATGTCAGTGCTATTTTATACTTTACAAGGAGGACACTATCTTTTTATTCTTAGCTTTGATGACTTCATATGCTGTGTTAGCTGTGATCCTCAGATAGCTTCTTATTATTTCATAATAAGTGACAAGTGTATGACACCGGCTTCTTGCCTCTGTGCTTTCACTAAGATGAGACTCAAAGCTTCTTCAGTCCTGCCCTCTCCGCTCCCTGTTCCTGTGCCTACGAGAGGACACGGGTCAAATCTCAATGAGCTCCAGGACAGAGGGACGTCTATAGGTTTATATCCCTCCTTTGAAAATGCCCTGTGGAGACTTTTCTTCATCCAGAGGCGATAGAAGTGGAAATATTGTTTGGTTTAGAACAGAGGGAAAGCCCCAGTCAAAGAGTTTTATGGATGTTCCCAAAGCCAAGTGTAAATGAAATCAGGCAAGATAGTGCTGTGTTAAGTTAAAGATTAACCTTCACATAAAATACATTGACTGCAAATTGGTTTTGTGTTTGCCTTTGTAGGCCTGTCACGTTAACAAAATTTGAAGTTTGATAAACTGACGAAGGAAAAGCAATATATTACATAATCAAGAAAAAAATGATAGTAAATATTGAGTCCAAAAATATATAGTTTTTTCTGTCATTTGAAGGCACACAGCGGGATGTTTGTGTGTTATCAAAATGAAGCATTTGGTAAAGGACTTAATGTATTTAACTCATGTTTGACTCGAAAGCAAAGCCGTAACATCTCCATGGCCATCTGTGGCGTCGCGCCCCCAGCAAAGTTACGAGGCAAGTCTGAGGAGAAGCGAGTCCACTTACACAAAAAACACATGTTTTTAGAGATACTTTTCGCCAACAAAACAATGACATAAACCCTGTGTTAACAAAAAAGCAAAAGCAACTTGAATCTGATCTGCCCCTTAGTTACATTTACAAAACATATCATTTCAACTCCGTCTTTTACAGTATACAGCATTTTTAGAATATATTAGGCAAAATATTACACAGTGTGACTTTAAAGTTGATATAGTAATTACCAAGAGGCCTATTTGTGACTCAAATTATGAACAGCGCTGCCAAATAGTGGATCTCTTGTCCTGAAGATAATCATGTCTTGTTCCTATTCGGAAAGATTGTTAATGTAATAATCAAAATAATATTATATAATTCTAGACGTCACTGTGATGATGGTTGTTTTTTGTCGCACCACATGACACATTTTATATTTGAACATGAGTGTGTGGAGTGAGCGAGACGCCAGGAGCGGGAGAAGAGAAACTGGGCCGGCGGTTTGGAAAACTAATATGTGCCGCGTACGAGTCTGTAATTCACATTATTAGGGATTAGTTTCAGAGACAGAGGCAGAGCTTTGTGGATCCAGTGACGCTCGTGTGTGCATAATCATTGTAATTATAGACAACAGCGGCAGAACATGATGTGAAGTGGTGAACTCGAGCGTGGCCGCAATAATGCTCAAAGTAATGTGCAAAATTGTGCAAAAACTAACTTGGAGAAAGATGCAAACACCGTCTTGCAAGGGTGAAACTAGAAATTGTAATCGTAGGCCAAGATTGTTCAGTCTTCATCTGTACTCTGTAGTTGAAGTGTCGGACGTTTCGATCGAAGTGTCGGGGGGTTCCGCGCGGCATTAAAAAGCATCAAAAGTCATTAAGAATAAGAAGAATCTTTATTGTCATTGCAACAAGTACAACGGAAATTTTGTATTCCAGTTGGTGTCTTCCAAAAAATGTAAATAAATGTTAAAAGGCAATTAATTCTTTAAAATGACACATGACACACTCATCAGTTACATTGTGCCTATGGTCGGTTACATTTGACAGCAGTGTGGCAACTGCACTTGGATAAAAACTGTTCTTAAATCTATTTGTCCTGGTCTTAATGGACCTGTGCCTACTCCTTGAAGGTAATACTTGAAAGATGGAGTGTCCTGGATGTGAGGTGTCCTGGATGATGGTTTGGGCCTTCTGTATAGCTCTGTCAGAGAGAGGAGAGGGCAGCCAGTGATCTTCTGAGCAGTGTTAATGATCTTCTGAAGCACTTTCCTCTGAGCCCCGGTGCAGCTGTTATACCACACACACATGCAGTATGTGAGGATGCTCTTGATCCAGCACCTATAGAAGGACACCAGCAGTCTCTGGCAGATGTTATTTTTCCTTAGGATCCTCAGGAAATACAGTCTCTGTTGGGCCTGTTTCAGTAACTCAGAAGTGTTAACGCTCCAGCTCAGGTCCTCCTCAATGTGGACTCCAAGGAAACGGAAGTCTGTTACCCTCTCCACATATTCTTCTATTCTTATATTGGCCACTGGTGTTTGCATTTTAGTTTGAGAAACACTGTTACAGAATCACTGATAAAACATATTTATAATGCATTATCAGATCACTGTTTGTTGGAAGTTGTCTATTTAATGTAACAAGGACCAGTCACTTTTTCACTCTTCTTCTTTACATAAACAACAAATAAGTCATTGTCAATTGTACAGACAAAAACAAAAAACTGCGTGGACTCAAATATTTCACTGATTTTACAGTAGCCCACATTTCTGAAACCTTTGTGCAAAGCTGTTTACAAATCATTAGACGCTTTGAAATAAATATTTAAACAGTTAAGATAGTATATAAAACCATGTGACTGTTTATGACTATACGGTGTGTCGACCTTTGCACTGAAGGTGGGGCCAAAAAACATGTGCACAGAAACTTTAGTGGCACACAATAACAAAGACAGATATTTAAACTGTGGCCCTCAGCAGCAACAATACTGTGGATCAAGCCCAGTTTAGCCAGAGTACATATTGCATTTCCGCCAGTCGTCCTGGGAACAAAGTGTTGACGCTGATTGACACAGAAGACATGAGCATACTGTATTTACTGTACATTACACAGGCATCTCTCACAGACACAGAGTATTACAACTTTTAAAACTAGCATTTATCATTTATTGGAATAGGTCTTTTGCATTTGTTGATGGAGACAAACATATACTGTATGTTAGTTGTCAAAATACTGTATATTGAGAGCATTACAAATTTAGACAGTGAATAATTGAGGAAAATTGTGTTATTTTTGTTCAGTTAAGGCCAATTCATACACAAGGCAATTCAAAGTGCTTCACATTTACATACAATACAAGACGGCAGATAACATCAATCAATAAAACATAAATATAATCATTAAGAAAGAGAGAAAATGGGTATAGAGTACGATGACCAGTAGGGATGGCGACAACCAAACATTTTCTTAACCGGCCACCGAGGCTCATTAGCCGGTTAAAACCGGTTAACCGAGGGGTTTAAATATGCTACGCTATTCTAAATAACAGCCATTTCTAGCAGCGCCTGCAATCTGGCAACTCTGTGGCATCTGCCTCCCGCTCACAGACACTGTCCTTCCACTCACGTCACTTTTTAAAAATCCGCTACAACAGCAGTGGTCTGTTTTTTGCACTACAACGACCGGTTTAATAGGCATTATTTTCACATAAATACAGCAAGAATAAGTTGTGCATGAAAAGTAAACTCACCAAATACTGAAGGCCTGGGTTGTTTCTCTGCTTCTGTCCTTCAAAAAACTCCAAAGATTTATTTTAATCCAGGGTGTCTTCGTGTGTCGATTGCCTCGTTTGTTTTCCTGTCTCCACATATTATGCAGAGAGAGGCATAAGAGAGTCACCTGTAGCGGTAGGACTCCGGTTGTTTGTTTAAATAATTAGTCTTCTTTCTCTTGGAGGTCTTGGGCTCTTCTCGTTCACCAGTTGGCCTTTTCGCGTTGCAAAAAAGTTCTCCAAAGACGTTTATTTTTTACTAATTTCCGCTATCTGGCTGCTTTGTAGCTACACGCGGTGTATGTATTTCCTGTTTACGGTGACGTCACCGTCAAGGATCACAGCGTAAATATAATACAACTGGATATTCTCCAAATGCAGTAGTACATTTCTATGGCCACTTTCTATCAGGAGTTTTATTATATACAGTATATATATATATTTTTAATATATTTATTATTTATAATATAATATGTATACATATATAATCCCTGACGGTGACGTAGCACATACACGCACCACGTAGCAGGGAGCTACAAATAAGCAGCA
>OMNZ01045021.1:8065-21367 GCA_900303255.1 Lesueurigobius sanzi | reverse complement strand
ATACTTATGCATCCCCACTTTTCACTTTTCTATTTTTAAAATAATAACAGAATCATGTATCATTTTGCTTTCACTTCACAGTTGTCTGTTACTTGTGTGTGGACTTCCAGTAAAAAAATCAAAATAAAATATTTATGTTTATGGTTGTAAACATGACAAAATGTGCAAAAGTTCAAGGTGTATTAGTACTTTCGAGAGGCACTGTATTTGGCGATATAATTGACAACAGACAAACATTTCAAAATCCCAGCTTTACGCCCATTTCTTTCCCTTTTTTTACTTTTAGCGGCATGATAATTTCCTTGCAAATTTGATCTACTCAAGCAACATACATCTTTCAATTCATTTTACGTTTTTAGCAGCATGCCGCTGGTACTGACTCAAAATCAGCTGAGTGCACATGCTAATCATATCACATGCACAACGATATAAAAAATGACGACGATATCCAAAACGTATATCGGTATATCAATATACGATACAATATGGCCCAGCCCTAGTTCATATTCAAGAGGGCCATCCAGTTCTAGCGTCGAGCCTCAGTTCGCTGGCACAGGATCAACCTGCATGGCCGCTCCGAGCTGGTGTGCTGTGGTAGCGGGCTCATTCAGGGCAGGGTCCCTCTCCGAGAGGTTAGCCTAGCGGGGCAAGCCTCCGGCGGAGACTTTTCGCCCTGAACCGGCCGCAGAGGGGACACGAGCCGGCATGATCCACAGACCTGGTGTGGACCCAGACGGGGCAGACCTGGTGTGTGTAAAGTGCAAGGCTAAACTGGTCTATCTCCATGGTGGGGAGGGCTGGGTATCGTTCATTTTTTTTCTCGATACTAGTACTTTAACGATACTTGCTTTACGATACCGATACCTGAACAATACTTTTTTTGATACTTCTAATATCTAGATAAGTTTAAATGCCCCAAATTCATCTTATTTATCTAAATTTGAGCTGTTTTGACGAGTTAAGATTCAGTGGCTCATTTGACCTGATTCTAACTTGTTCTAAGGTGTTTTTGATTTGTTTCAATAGATTTCTACTTATTTCCTTTTTTATTTCAATGTATTTGAAAGAATAAAAGAAAATTGGTCTTATCCTTAACCTTGGCAGTTTTATTTTCCTAATTTAAGTGAGATTATCTTAGAAATCGTAAAAATTGTCTTGAAATAAGCCAAATAATGTAGATGACAGTAGTAAATATGTCTAATCTCAAAACTGCTCTAAACAAGACTAATATTCTCAAATCAAGTCATGTATACTCGTGCTTGATTTTTAGTTTTGTTGCAGAACAATAAAACAGAAAAATAAAACATTACAATAACAATAATATACTATTTATTTTAGTGTTTATCGTTTATTTGAGCTGAAACACCTAAGTCAATCAAAATTTGCTTTCTAACGAAAAATATTATAATTTATTTTTCTATACCGGTAGTACCTTGATTATTTTTTTGATACCAGACTCGTATTGTTTAACGGTACGGTTAATGGTGGGATAAAGCTTTTCAGCTGTAGTCTTGTCCGCTAACTCGAGTGTCAACGGAATGAGGTGTAGCTAGCTTTGTGTAGTGTAGCAAAGTAATAATAATAATAATGCATTTTATTTCTTAAGCGCCTTTCTAGACACTCAAGGTCGCCTAACATAAACAAGTAAATTACATTAAAAACAGTTGCACTAAGTTAAAAGTGTTCACTTTTCAGTGTAGCTAGCTTGGTGTAGCAAAGCAAAATGTTCTCTTTTCAGTGTAACTAGCTTGGTGTAGCGTAGCAATGTGTTCACTTTTCAGTCTGCGCAACAATCCGCCCTGTATGGTGGCAGGGCGCTGTGTAAAGACAGCTTGGTGGAAGAGTTGTTAGCTCTACCTGTGAGCAGTAAAGCTCGCAGAGATGCGGTAACTTGGCTAGTGAAGCAAGAAGAGGTGATTGAATGATGAGCGACGTGACTGAGGCTTTTATAGGGGGTGCCAATGTCACAACGTTGCCACTGCCAGCCAGTCAGGGCTGGCGTAGTGGTATAGGGCATCTGTGAATACGCGAGGGGGCATATCCCATAGTGAGACAACGAAATGAATGCTCGGAAAGAGAACTGACCTCACATTAGAGCTTTGACGTATATTCCTTTCCTTTTTTTACCGTTCACATTATTTGCAGCGCTTTAATGCAAAACTAAGCAGCTGCAACATGAATTTGTCCCACCGTCTGCTGTTCTAACTGCCGAATGCAACTGGAAACCATGGCAACCAAGCTAATTCAGAAATTGGCAATTACCAGACTTAAACAAGCTTATCTATTGTTCAATTTCATCTACCTAGTATTCTTCCACTGAACCCGACTGAAAGCTGAATGTGTGCTCTTTTCAGAAAATTACACACCTTAGCTTTTGTGTGACAGGTGCAGAACATTTAAAAATAGAAAATTAATCACAACAGATGCAGAATCAAACTGACAATACAGAACAAATGTTACTTTAATTCCTCTCTTTGCTGTAGGCTGTTAGCCCGTCTAACTCCGAACCTGCCTTCTTTGTCACCCACATCAGCTTCACTTTGTAATTTACAAACATTTGCAAGCATTCCTTTTGACAAGCCTCCCCCAAGAGACTCTCACATCCAGCTGTTGTTTTATATAAACAGCGTATACACAACATATTGCAGTGTTATAAAAGTGAGACTCCACGCAACAATGTCATGTTCAGCTTGATTAAACACACCTTCGTTTATGCTTTATGCCATTGAGTGGGGGAATAAATCTACGGATCACTGACACAGCGAAGCCAGGAATATCAAAGCTATTTTAATCTTAGCAGAAGAGCAGATACCATGGCTCCGTAAGCAGTCAACCTTTGTGTATGGAGAACTTGCTATGCTAACTCCCCCTTTGTTACACATGAAATGCAGACATCAGGTCCCAGCACTATGGCACAATAGCAGCTGTTGAGTTAGTCTCCTCCAACTCATTACCAAAGCTCCACCTGTGACTTCCACCCAGCTTCAATTTCCAGTGGAGGCACCTTAGCTAGAGAGTGAAATACCCACTGGGCTGTCCCCTGGAGGCGAGAGCATCCACCAAAACAAAACTCTACCCCCTTCCAACATGGCAGCCGCTGGTTCTGCAAGGAGCTCATTGCTCAACACCGCCTTATTCCTGCTCACATTTAATACTTCTGGTTTTCAAGACTAGATTCTCTATTTGATTTCTTTATTAAACACTTTTTTTCAGTGTGACTTTGATAGTATTTATGATATCAAATTATATTTCCTCAAAGAGTTCTATTTGATTCAATCATAAGGCTAACCATCAACAACTATTCAAAGTTAGCAATTATCCTTATTGACTTAGGCCTGAGACCCTTTAGAAGTGTTCCTGCAACCTACTAGCACCTGTAGGTAAATTAGACATTTCTTGGTATCTATAAAATGTCTGCCTCAAGACTTTTGTCAAGGTGACTCAAACAAAGTGTGGCGACGCAGGAGTGTGTTCGTTTTTTGTCTTTTTTTTCCTTTGCGACAAGTTAGATGTGTGATCGTTCTGTCTGAGGACCGATGACGGGCGAAATGTCTCTTTGAACCCCGTGGTCTAATAAAAAGGAGTAGAAATGACTCTTCTCTCTCCATCACAACAGCAATTTTCCTGGGCTCGTTCCGCCTGCCTTATGAAGAGATCCGGGACATTGTGTTGGAGGTGGACGAGGAACGGCTGAGCGAATCACTCATCCAGGTAAGACTGATGCTTTCAGGAGTGTGTCAGGCTCCCATTCATATACACACACACACACACACACGCACACACACACACACACACACACACACACACACACACACACACACACACACACACACACGCGCGAGAGATGATACTCCACTCCAGAAATGCACTTTTACACCAAGTCCTAAGGCAAGTCCATTACACTTATTTCAGGTTGATTTCACCTCAACCTTTTCTTTACCTTTTCTTTTTAAATAATCTGTTTAAAATTGATAAAATAATGCTATTGTCCACATCTTTGTTTGTGTAGATTGCACAACTTACCCCACTAGCAGATTTATTGAAACTACTCAAATGGAAAATTTACTTTTCAAAGAAATTTTGACTTATTTATATCTTGCTTTTTTTAGAGTGTAACAACACAAGCAACAATCACAAGTTTTGTTCTTGATCTATTTAGACAAACTTGCAGTACTCTACATGCTATGTAAGTAAAAAATAACACTCCCAAGTCCTTACCAGAATAAGGCAGACTGCAATTGTCCATCAAAGGCCTCAAAAAGCACTGACTTTGTATAGCTCAAGTCCGTGGCTAAAATTTGAGGCCTATTCTTTTGTGTTCTCAAGTGGCTGTGTTATTGGAGAGTCCATCTTCCTTTCACCATAGAGACCCTTCCATTCATACTTTTATAATGGATGATGAAGGGCGCTCTGGCACAGTCTCCCTATAACCCCACCTTCCTTTCCCCTTTCTTTGTCTTCCGCCATGATTGATGAGGTTTTCAAAGGCTAGTCCTTTTTTACACCTTTTTTATTTTCCCACAAAAAAAGGATTAATTGAAAACAAGCTCGGTGTATGCAAATCGCCAGTGGAAAGTATACCTTCGATCATTCGGTTATTTTAATAAACTTTGGGTTAGTTCTCAAACAAACATTGCAAAACGTATTGCAATAGAATGAATGCAACTAGTAGATTTGCCTTTGATTTGAGCAACTAATTTCAAGAGATCTATCAGTGGGGTAAGTTTGAGTAAGGTCTAGCCAAGTAAAATGATCTGCCAAGTATTTTTGCTCTAAAATGTGTAAAAAGAAAAAGAAACTACTTCTTGCAATAAGAATTAGAAAATAAATCTCAACTTACTTGAAAAGATATGTTTTTCTTATTAAAAATACTTCCATTAGCAGACAATTGTACTTGGCAAATCAAAATTACTCAGAATGAGGTCAAATATTCTGAGTTCAAGCAAATGTAACTCATCAAATCATCACTTTTTGCAGTGGACGCACTCAGAATTAGGTAAAAATCTTTTAATCTTTTATTTACTTGTTTGTGTAGGTTCTCAGTCGTTATCCATTGTAGACAAAAATTCTTCAGTCTTCATCTGTACTCTGTAGTTGAAGTGTAGGACGTTTCGATCTTAGTCCAAAGATCGTCATGAGCTTAATAACGACTTGAGCACGCTCGTGGGTCTCTTAAAGACTAAACCAGAATTAGGAGTTAACTCTAGTTAGTCTGAGTCCCTACTCTCTTGGTGCTAAAAGTAGAAAAAAAACATCTTGGCCTATTCATACTTAAAATGGCTCGTTACAATCTTTGAACTAAGATTTTTGCCTACGGTTTGATTTACTTGATATTTTTTTTCCTAATTTAAGAGTCAAAAACTTACCCCACTGTCAGATTTCTTGAAACTTACAAATTATGAACAAATGTACTTATTTCAATCAAATTTTACTTTCTTTTTCCAGTGTAACAGTGGCAACATGCCTATAGTTGCATCTCTAGTACTTGAAGTTTTTTTTTACTATTATAATCTTTGTAAAATCTGAAATGTGTATTGCAGAAGACTTTTTACGATATATATATATTTTTTACTGTTGTTCATGTAAGAACTTTTTGCAGTTAACAACAGATATTCGCTCCTTGGTAACAGTCTGCCATAAATTTATTTTAATTTTGTGAAACAGGTGCAACCATAGTTTAAGTAGTGCTTTGGAACTACTTCAGGTCATTTCTGCCCAGGGATTATAAAGCAAAAATAATTAGTTCAGTAATGATATACGCTGTGTCCTTCCCACATGGTTTTCATCAACACTTGCAGAGGAGCGGCTCTATATCCACCTTGCTGCTTAGTTCTCGGGGAGTAGTAAATGGGAGCGATGCAATATATTTTTAGATGGGACTATCTAGAGAGCTGCCCTACAGGACTATTATTTTGAGCTCTGATAACCTTTAATTGGCTGGCAGTCTGGCGCCGAGTGCACAGTGTATGTTATGAAATGGCACACCCCCCTCTGCTTTAGGAAGTAAGAGGTATTGGGCCTTTTCCCACTATGAGTTATATTGGGTTATTATTTTTGCGCGCTCCAGCAGTACAGCTGGATTGCTACACTAAAGTTTGTTTTTTTTATTTATTTTTTGTAGCACAGTATTAGTCATGGCAAGTTTGTAACAGATACATATTGCACTGCTCACACGATGGCTTGGTGTCTGCTTTGCTTTGGTTAGACATCAAGTTAGCACTAGTCTATAAATGTGCTCAAAGTTAAACAGTTACATAATTCATGAAATTAAGGGGAAGGATGTGTAAATGAGGCTAAAAACCTATTGCCAATATTTAATTTATAGTACAGTAAACATCTGTGTTCAAGTTGTGTGGATAATAGAGGAAGTATGGGCAATTTTTTTGATACAAGGGCCACATTGTTTTTATTAAATTGCCAGGGGGACCGGTTGCAGTTTTGGACATTTCAAACTAGTAAAATTTTCAAATAAACCAAATACACAAAGCTAAAGTAACAAAGTGGAAGCAGTTAGTTGCATAGTTTTTCTCAGTGAAAACATTGGTGCTGTTCAGCTCTTTTAGCTAGTGCATATTGGGCTTGGTCAGTGTTTTCTCAATTATTTTCTGTTACGCCCCCCTTAGGAAGAAGGAAACATTTCGCGCCCCCCCTCCATGTGACGGCTGTGGTGCTGCGTAACTACGCATATGGGCGGCTCATGGCAAAGAGCACTTTTGTCGCCTTTTGGCACTGCTACAGAAAGTTTGTGGAAATGGACAGATTAGCCTGCCCTCTGCATTGCATTTAATCGCTGAACTTATGCACGTTTGAGGTTCAGGTCTAATGTCTTAGTGGGAGTTTGTACTTTTTGAGAAGAGAGCTCCTCGTCTTTCCTCCTGGTACCAATCTTATAGCGGAACGCAGTACTGGGCCGTACCAGCTTTCACCCCTGGTCTTTCCTCGTCTCACACCGTAGTCAGGTCGTAGTCACAGTGAAGCTAAGCGCTTACGGGAGACTTTCGTTTTTCTCATTATCTCAGTCTCTCTCCGCCTTTCTTTTCATCAATATAAAAAAGCATGTTCCCCGGGATCACACGCGCCCCCCCCTGGCATTGCACCGCGCCCCCCCAGGGGGGCCCACCCCACTATTTGAGAAACACTGCTTGGTCATGTTTCGTGTGCCAGATTGAGCCCTGGGCCTTCATTGTGCCCTGGGCCTTAGTTTGCCCACCAATGGACTAGAGTCTGAACACAGATGATTATGCAAACATGCATAAATGAGACAAAACAGCAATTGTGTTAGGGCTGGGTACCGTTAAACGATACCAGTATGGTATCGAAAACATAATTAAGGTACTACTGGTATCGGAAAATAAATTGGTACCGAAAACAGGAACCAGAAAAATCTTTATAGAGCAAATTATGATGGGGGTGGTGGGTCTGAGACTGCACTAAAGAAAGTGACTTAGGTGTTTCAGCTCAAATACATGATAAAAACACTAAAATAAACAGTATTTTATTGAATAAATGACCATCATTGTTCTGTGTTATGGTTCTACAACAAAACTAAAATCATGCACGAGTATGCATGACTTGATTTGAGAATATTAGTCTTGTTTAGAGCCATTTTGACTAGATGTACTACTGTCGTCTAGATTATTTGGCTTATTTTACTGATTTACGTTTTTTTTTTTTCATTTTTCACTGATTCTAAGGTAATCTCGCTTGAATTAGGAAAATAAAACTGCCAAAAGGACAAGATCAATTTTCTTACCCCATTGGCAAATAAATTAAAATAATAAAGCGAATAAGTAGAAATCTATTGGAACAAGTGGTCTTTTGACATCATTCAGGTACCGGTATCGTAAACCAAGTATTGAAATTGAATTACTAGTATTGAAAAAAAACAAACAACTACAATACAATAACCAGCCTCAATGTACTGTATGTTTTTCATGAGGGAACATTAATATACCATGGTAAAAACCTTGAAAAGGGTAATTCAGCATATAGTGGAACCTTTAAAAGGCCAGTTTAGGGAAGTTGAATCCCCTCAGTCCACAAGTGACAAAACACCAAACAAAGTATCATGTAAGAAAATTCCACATTTCCCCCATCACACAAGTCTTCAGTGTGTAATAATAAGTATATGGCACAGCACAATAAAGCAGCTGACAACAATGAGAGCTCAACAAGCCTCTGGTGGGCTGGTGTGCAAGTCAGCTTAAGCGTCTGGGAGCTAAGCTAATGTCAGAGTGTCTGGAGGGAGCACCCGCGTTCACTTATCACTGCAGAAGGCAGAGCACATCTGGCAAGTGCGCTTCAGCTGCTTAAATAACAGTTTGAAGGCTAATGTAATGCCTGCACTGGTCAATTGGAAAAGAGTCTTACAATTAACTGTCGCCATAGTGTTCCATATTGTTTCCTCTTCATGTATTGTTTTCAGCGGTATGCACAGTGATTGTTCAGAAAAAAGAAGTACAAGCAGCAGGCACAAAGGTGTTACAATGCCAGTGCAAAGTGAGAATTGTGTTGAAAAGGGAATTAACCAGATGAATCCACAATTAATTATAAAATAGCTCACCCGTCCTTGGGCAAGACACTTCACCCAATGCCTATGTGTGAGTGGTTGGTGGTGGTCGGAGGGACCGTTGGCGCAGATGTGAGCAGCCTCACTTCTGTCAGTCTACCCCAGGGGAAACTGTGGCTACAAATGTAGCTTACAACCATCAGCCTGGAGTGAATGAGCCCCCCTCCCTTTCATGTCTGAAGCGCTTTGGGTGTGACTGTGTCATATGAATAAGCGCTATACAAATAATATTCCCTTTCCCTTCCCCAATTATTTGGATAAAAAAAATAGCACACATTAAAAAAACAACAATCACAGTATTAATTTCAATCAATCAATCAATCAAAGTTTATTTCTAGAGCACTTTACAACAACACTTGGCAGACCAAAGTGCTTTACACCAAAAATAAAAAATAAATAAAAAACACAAGAAAAGCATCAAACATAGACATAACAACAATAAAACAGTATTGATTACTAAAAGCCAATCTGAATACGTGAGTCTTTAATCTAGACTTAAACAGCGCCAGGTCAGTGATGACTCGCGGTTCCACTGGGACGAGTTCCACAGTTATGGCGCTGCCACGGAAAAGGCTCGATCACCCCATTGCTTATAACGAGACCTGGGCACATCCAACAGCATCTGAGAGGAGGATCTGAGGGCTCTGCTGGGACGGTGGATGGACAGAAGCTCAGACAGGAGCATGTCCATGAAGAGATTTAAAAACAAATATCAAAATTTTTAAATCAATACGAAAGCGGACCGGGAGCCAGTGGAGGGAGGGGAGGATTGGGGTGATGTGGGAGTGTCTGGATGAGTTTGTCAGGAGGCGGACAGCTGTGTTTTGGACCAACTGGAGGCGGTGGAGTGTGGACTGTGTGATACTGGAGTAGAGTGCGTTACAATAGTCAATGCGTGAACTGATAAAAGCATGTATGGCACTTTCCAGGTCAGCACGAAATAAAAATGGTTTGGCCTTGGATAAAAGACGCAGCTGAAAAAAGCTAGATTTGACAAGCTAGATTGTCAAATGTGACACCAAGATTCTTGACAGAGTGACAGAGGGGCAGCCTAACGGATTACTGGGCAGGACATCACACATATCAGCACCAAAAACAATACACTGAGTTTTGTTCTCGTTCAGGTGCACTTGTTGAGTGACAACCACTGTTTCAGCTCTGACAGGCAGTTGTGAAGAGAAGTTAGGGCAGAACCAGCATTAGGGAGCACAGGCAGGTAGAGCTGAAGTTCGTCAGCATAGAGGTGGAAGGATAGATTGTGCTTTGCTATAATGGACCCAAGTGGCAGCATGTAGAGACTGAAAAGGACTGGGCCGAGAATGGAGCCTTGTGGCACCTCGGAAGTCAGTGGAACTACAGAGGGGGAGTGGTCATCCACCATAACCACAAAGGTCCTATCCGTCAGGTAGGAGCTGAACCACTGAAGCACCGTGCCTTGGAGACCAAAGTGTTGAGCCAGGCGGGAGATGAGAATGGAGTGGAGCTTTAACAGTATCAGTTAAAGTATTGATAATAATCTTAAGCATGGACTTAGCTAATACCTTTTTAGCACTTAATTCAGCCAAATAAATGAAAACATTTTAGAATTCTGCATCCTTGACTAGATTGGTCATCACATTCTTCCAAACTGGCATTTTTAGCAGGTAAACCTAATGTGAATATTAAAATTATTGGATTATGTCAACCCAAAGGGACATTTTACATAGTTTCATCAACAGCCAGCTTGGATGTTGTGTTAAATGATCTGCACAGAGCAAAAATATTTTAATGACTTAATTACTATCTGGTTTAGTCTGTAAATATAGAAAGCATGTCTGAAGCTAATTAGCTATTTTAATTTTGGCTTCATAATATAAGGACTATCAATGCATGTCAGTTGTTAACTAATAGTCAGAATAATTATGCTTTAATTTGGAGCGGGCAGCTTGGAAGAGCCATGTGCAGAGATGTGGTGGCAGCACAGTCTGGATGCGGCGGGGGAGCGACATAGACGACATGCTGGTTGACACAGGCCTGAGCGTAGGCTCCATCTGCACAGCACTCATCTACGCTCATTATGCTGATTAATCACTCTACACCACCCACTTTGAGCCACACGCCAATCACTATTTATCTACACGGACAGCCACACAGGGCACAGCTGCATCCACCCGACGTATATTTTCTCAAAGTGAGACTATGCATATTTTATTTAGATTTTATTTTGAATCACCTGATAATTATTTTGGAACTTTGGAAATAAGTTAAATATGGCATGATCAACCAGCATTCACCATAGGAATGCAAACTTCAATTTCCTGTACAAACTTATTATCTTCACAATATCTATTTTACAGAGTAGATCAATGTAGATCAGTGTCAGATCAATCAATCATAATAGGCAATAAGATGCCATGCTAAATCTTTTTTGTCCATTGTTATAATGTTCTTTAGTTTACTTCACCTACATTTTCTCACAAACTATCATAGTTCTTCATGGAAATTGGGTGCACCACAGCCCTATGGATTTGTTAAAATCCCACGGACAACAAAAAACATTCTAATACATGACAATATAGATTAATTATGGTATGCATGAAACAAATATCAGCAGTACATTCATTGTTTGCAGAGGAGAAAAAAGAAAACCACAGTGCTGGTCCTGATTCCTGGTGCATACAGGCCCACTGGAAACACTCTTGCCTCTTCCACTGTTTATTTACTGTACATTAATATGGAATTGTTTCCAAAAAAAACTACATCCATCTTTAAATGGTCTATGTAGAGGACACACGTAAACAACGCAATGTAATAATGAAAGGAACCTTCTGGAGAACGATGGGAGCACAGTGGATATACTGCCTTTTGGACTTTTATGAGAATATTCTGAAGCTCCAAGACAAAAACTAGAGGAAAGAAGCTGCGAAAAGCAAACTATGAAGGTAAGCTATGTGCTAATATTATGCTAACAGCAGCTAACAGTTGTGCTAACAGCGGCTAGTGCCATCGATAGACCAGATCAGTTTTTACAACTGTGGTATAATATTGTGAAATAATAATCTGGCTGTGTGTGCGCGAGGGCTGTCTTCTCTCTCCTCTGACAACTCAGAGGCCAGCAGTGTGTTCACGTCATGCTAGTACCAGGCCAGCACGCTTTGACCCAAGGTTGAAGACGGTCCCAAAACTTGTGCCTGGCTCACCCGGTTTGATCCAGGTTAGGCTTGTGGAAATGGAGGACAAAGTGGGTAGACCAGGCACTGGAAAATCCCCATCGGATTATTAACATTTCACCTATCATTCGTGTCTTTGACTCCTTTTCCCTGTTATTCCAGTAGTTTTCAGAATTCCTTAGTTTAGCTAATATATTGAAGTCCTTTAGGAAGAATTGTGGCAAAGTTGAGTGCTATCCTTTTAGGTCCTTTAGGCTTTGACCAAGATCAAAAGTATCCAATCCAACTTTATTTCTAAATTTAAGTACATTTAAACCACACCACAGCTCCCAAGGGCTTCACAAAGTTAATTAAAACAGTTGACAAAACATCTCAATGCTAGACATTAAAATAATTAGGCACAGCTAAAAATAAAATACAAACAATACATGAATGAAAATCAATAATACGTACATTACAATTAATTAAAACTAAAGGAGTTGGATCACACAACACACACAGTGTTAAAAGCCTTAAAAGTTGCTACGTGAAACACAATTGCCTTTCAAAAATCTCACAGGTAAACAATCAAAGCCAATATTGTCAGAGTAGTATCAAGATGTGCCCACAATGCATCTTAAACAACACACCTCCATCTTATTATCTCCCCGGTTGGCAGACAAGTCTAATGCAATGATTTGTCAGCACAATGTGGCAGTTGTGTTGGCCTTGAAGTAGCCCTCCAATGTTTCACTCTGGCACCGTGGATGGATAGTTGTTGATTGGCTGTGCTTATTCTGCATTAGGGCCCATCAGTGCCTCTGAAATGATGTACACATCCCTGAATGCTGGCAGACAGACATGGCCTTGTCTATTCATCCGCCGCTCCATATGAATCCATGCGATGTCCTTTCTCGGACCCATTGCTTATGCACAAACATGCGCTGCGCTAATGCGAATGGTTACAGGGCATGTTCCATGTTTTTATGATCGGCCTTTTCATATTGTCTATTCATGGGTGGACTATCTCCATGTCCTTCTAGCAGTTGATTTCATAATTACAGATAGAGAGCAGGGGACATTGTAACATTTAGGGTAATTTATGTTTTTTGAAATATAATCCAAACAAAAAATCCACTATCCATTGAACCTTTTCCTTTGTTTCCCTCCCTTATTACAATAGTGATAACATAATTTCACCTTCGCATTTGTATTGACTACGTCCTGTTTTTGTATGTTTTTTTTTATGTCTGTAGGCCCAATAATTGCAGATAATAACCATCAACCAGGTCAAAGCATTTGCATGAAGGAAAATTATAAAAGTTAAAAATTGTGGCCTTTCCTTCACCTCCGTATTAATCTAATAGAGCTTGGGATTATCATGTTAAAACCATCAAGAATCATGGAATTAGTTGCATAGTCCATAACAAATATTAATTTACAAAGAAAATCCTCAAGTTTGATACTGTAATGAATTTCTACTGGTGAATAACTTGGCAAAAGCCAGAGAGATATTACAATGCAAATTGTATTAGCATAGTCATATCAATCTGGAAAGACTGTTTAAATTGTTCAGGAAGAGGACAGCCTGTTTCATATTGTTTT
>OMNZ01045019.1:0-18200 GCA_900303255.1 Lesueurigobius sanzi | reverse complement strand
CATGTAAACATTAAACAGCAGGGGGGACAGTATCCCACCCTGGTGGACCCCATTACTGACCTTGAAAGAGTCAGACAGGGACTCACCCCATTTCACCTGCATGGTCTGCTACCAGAATACGAGGATTCTAATGAGGTACCCCGGAACACCTCTGTTAGACAGTTTTCTAAACAGCATTTCATGGTTGATTCTATCAAATGCTTTAGAAGCATCAAGAAAACACAAGAACATTGTTGAGCCCTGGGAATGATATTTATCTAGCAGTTCCTTCAAAGCAAAAATACATGAATCAGTACCATGCTCAGGCTTAAAGCCAAACTGGTTGGCAGCTGTATAAAGATATGGTTCAAGTCTATTCAGGATAACCCTCTCAAGCACCTTTGAGATGGAACTGGCCAGGGCTATAGGCCGATAGTTGTCCTGGCTGCTTAGTTTACCTGCTTTATCTTTAATCACAGGGACAAGTAAAACAGACAGTAGTGACTTGGGCAGAGTGCCATGCACCATAAAACCAGTAAAGCAAGCAGGGGATACCATTTTTTACTTGCAAATTTGAGATGCTCTGAAGCTACTTTATCCAGCCCACATGACAAGCACATATGCTTTTTCTTGAGTTTTCTCGGTTAGATTTGTGCAAAATTGCCTAAAAAATAGCCAGAAATAGATGACTCTTTTCACTTCCAACAATACTTAGATACAGAACAACAAACATTAAATACAGTCTATTCAAGGCCAGACTTTCCTTTATGCCCTGCTCTGTTTTCCACCCGCTTATTATTGAACTCTTTGACTAAAGTTAGTAAGAATGTGCCGGTGTCAGAGTGGAACTGGCTGCGTAAATACTCCACTCCACTTTTCACGTCCCGCTGTGTGACGTGTGACAGTTTGTGTAGTCGACATGAAAGGGCTGCTCTGTTTTAACATCGTCACGTCTCCAAATGATCTGAGAACAATTTGCAAAATCGTGGAGAAAAGAGACGGAGAGAGAAAGAAGGGAACAGTCTCCTCTTTCACATGAATCAGTCCAAGAAGTGACATTTTTATTGACTCTTGGAAAAGCTACCGCCTGGTGTTTTGGCAGCTCGCGAAATGGCGACAAAGTACACAAGAACCAGTGCGAGAGTGCGTTTTCTGGCTAATTGTTAATTGGATAGTTAATTCCTCGGCTCCTTGGTGTGAAATGGCCACCTCCTGGCGTTTTCATTAGCCGGATGAGTCTGACGCCCTTTTAGGTTTTGAGAAACACCACAGCGGTGTGATCGGTGGTGTGTGCCTGTGAAAGTGGAGCGCATGAATGAATGAATGGAAAGGCCTCATGTCGGTGAATCATGAAACTGTGGTGTTGTTGTTACAGCGAGCTGATGTTTGTGGCGTGTGTTTTGCAGTCGGAGTCGGAGCAGGACGAGGAGTCGACCGGCAGCATGGGCTCTGCGACTGTGGCTGTGAGTTTTTCAAATGTGCATGATATACTGTATACAAGATTATATTATCCTCTTACAGCAGACTAGTAGGGCTGGGGATCTTCTTTTTTTCGATACTAGTACTTACAATACTTGTTTACCTATACTAAATTATTCGGCATCTACACAAAAAAGTAAATATTTAGTTTAAATGACCCACATTCATCTTATTTATCTCTATTTATCTGTAGGTCTAAGGTGTTTTTGACTTGTTTCAATAGATTTCTACTTATTATATGGTTTAGTCCTGTTCAGTCCTGGTGTAGACCTCGTTTCGTCCTGGATTAGTCCTGGTTTTGACCTGACTTAGTGGTTTACTCATTTAGTCTTTAGTCCTGGTTTAGTCCTGGTTTAGCCCTGGTTTAGTCCTGGTTTAGTCCTGGTTTAGACCTGGTTTAGACCTGGTTTTGCCCTGGTTTTGACCTGACTTAGTGGTTTACTCCTTTAGACTTTAGTCCTGGTTTAGACCTGGTTTAGACCTGGTTTAGTCCTGGTTTAGACCTGGTTTAGACCTGGTTTAGTCCTGGTTTAGTCTTGTTTTTGTGGTTTACTCGATTAGTCCTGGTTTGATTCAAATGATAAAAAGAATTCCTCCACATTAAACTCTTTAATACTTTTACTTTTTACTTATAAAGAACATTTTACAGTGGATACTTTGATTTACCTAAGTAAAAAATAAAAGTATAAGATATTTTTATTTTGGTCCTGTATCTGCACTTATATTGAGTACCACCACTGGCTACTCCTTTCATCACTGTGTCTATAGTGAACCCTCTGCACTAAAACCCTTGTGACTTTTCTTCGACTAAAACATGACTAAAACTAATAAACATTTTCGTCCCCTCTATTTTCTGGCCTGAGAGAGAAAATGGATCTAACTCTAGTATCAGTGCCTCCTTGTCTGCACTGTTTGCTGGACAGACGCTTGTCCTATTGTCATTCAGTCCAGTCTCTGCAAACGAGATCACACACGTCACGACTGCTGTGTTTTCAGCGCTGTCGTGTAAACTGCGCCTCACACAGACAGATCTCTGTCAACGTGTGCTGTGTATTTGCTGACTGGGACGCAGACGTCAATAGGAAATGGATTAGTGCTATCATTTTACTATTTTAGTTCACTCAGCCCAAGTGTGTTTCGTTCACAGTACGTTGGCCAGTCAATGAATTGTCTCAAAGAAAAGGCCTTCAATGTCATTAAAAGTAAAATTCATATAAAATTTATCTTCTGCATAAAAATGGCCGAAATTGCACATATTTCTGGTGACAAAATCTAAATGATGGATAGAGCCAGATTTAAATGTATGGTTTTATTTTGTATATAAAGTATTAGTTACAAAGATTAATTCAGAGGGGATTTTGGATCTTGTTTAGTTTTTTGGATGGAGCGTGAGATTGACAGACTGATCGTTGCAGCGTCTGCAGTGATGCGGCCGTTGTATCGGACTGTTGTGGTGAAGAAGGAGCCGAGTCCAAAGACAAAGCTCTTAGCATTTACCGGCCAATCTGCGTTCCTATACTCTCACCTATGGGCATGAGATTTGGGTCATGACTGACAAGAGAAGATCACGGATATAAGCGGCCGAAATAGGTTTCCTCCGCAGGGTGGCTGGGTGCACCCTTAGAGATAGGGTGAGGAGCTCAGTACAGAGCCACTGCTCCTTCACATCGAGAGGAGTGGGTCGTGTATCTGTTTCGGGTGCCTCCCTAGAGAGGTGTTCCAGGCTCGTCCCTCTGGTAGGAGGCCCCCAGGAAAGACCTTGGACACGCTGGAAAGACGATGTCTTTAAGCTTGTCTTGGACCGACTCAGGATCCTCCAGGAAGAGCTGGAGGAAGTGTCTGGGAAGAGGGAAGTCTGGCTCATCTCTGCTCAGACTGTTGCCTTCACGACCCGGCCCTGGATAAAGCGGAAGAAAATGGATGGATGGGTAGTTATGTGTAGTTATGTTATCTGTAAATCTCACTAGATCAGGCTAGGAATTAAATATTGAGAAATCCCTCTGAACAAACCTTCCTGTAGGAACTACTAAGTGGAGATGAGATAGCATAGACGGCTACAAACCCTGTGTGATGGGCGAAAGGTAGATGCTCTTCAAGGGCAACACACCGACAAGTCTGAGGCACTCTGGTGCAAAAAAAAATTTATTCTGCGTTCCGCACAGAATAAACATTTTTTTTGCATCAGAGTCTATGCTATCTCATGAACTTTGTCCTGAAGAGCACCTGTTATGCCTTTTACCTTTGGACCCACTGATGCACTCATCTCCATCTCTACTACTAAGTGGAGATATTTCCGCGTGAGAATTGCATTTTCAGAAAATGGTCATTGAATTTACACATTTCCCATATCGTTCTAAAGAGAAACGTTGAATCAATACGTTCAACAATTACACTCCTTATTGTAAAGATTAGGACATCAACATTAGGATCAAAACCTGAAAAAAAAAGTTCTGTATGCAGTTTTACAGCTTAAAAAAAAATGGGATTTAAAATTTGATTTGACTTGCTGATACTTGTACATTTATTTTTTTCTCCTGCTTCACAGTTGGACCCAGTGGAGAAGGAGTGGATCTACTCTGCGGCCGGAGCCAGAGTCCCAGATCTGTCCCAGCTGCTCAGACAGGATCCCACACTCGCCAACAAGAAGGTAGCTCCGCCTTACAGAAAAATAGCCTAAAATTGAAGATTATACAGACTGACTACTAGATTCCTTTCCCCAATACTGTGGCTAAATCTGTCACGAAAGCCAACGAGCTGAAGTCTTGTTTTTAAAATGTATCATGAGAGTATTTTCTTTTATAATAGTTAATTTAAAATCGTTGCACTGACAAAAAAATCCTAGTTTATTACTGCTTTCATTGGCTTTGGTTACATGCACACCAACATCTGATCTTTATCTTATTTCTGGAGTTCTGGGAGATTCAAAAATTGTATTGCATGTAAAGCGATCTGATTTGGATTCTCAGTTTCACAGATTAGATCTAAACCTTTCAGATTATGATGATTCATCTGATTTCTCTTGCCATGTAAACGTAGCCACTGACAATGGTGATAAAACTCATTCTGATTCAGAATACAAAGCAACCCTTTGGCAAATGAGGAACCCTTTTACAGGATTTCCGCGGGGCATTAAAAAGCATTAAAAGTCATTAAATTAATTTAGTCAAAAATAAGGCCTTAAATGTCATTAAAAAGCATTAAATTTAATTCAAACTGGCACTAAATCAAAGGTCCTTGGAAAATAATGACATTGTTCAACTAATTTTACAGCAGAAGTTTGTCAGAAATACAAAAATTAGGGTCTAGACAGGAGGTTTTTTTTACACAGGGCCATCGGGAAGCTGAACTCTCTCCCCTCCCTCCCTCCCCTCTTTCCCCTCCCCCGCTCCACAATCAAGGATGAGAGAAACATCATTTCAAACCATTCGAATGGTTTGACAAATAAATAATCTTGAATCTTGAAATCTTGAATCTTGAATCTTGAGTTTTGGCAGAAATGATACACTATATGTAGAAAATGTCTCCGTTCTATCAAATTTTCTATTGAATATGGAAATTTATATTGAATTTGTGGCATTTAAAATGTAGTATTAGGGCATTAAAATGGCATTAAAAAGCATTCAATTTGACTTGCTGCTACCTGTATGAACCCTGTTTTAGGCTCATTTCTAAAAGCGTCATGGCTTTTATGATTCGGACCAGTGCTTCTCAAACCTTTTTTCAGGCCACCCATTTTTCTTCCAATGGTGATCTCTCCCGACCCACCTCCCCTTTGAGCAAGGCCTACTAACAAATGGTTATAATGTAATATAATTAAATAGGCCCTATTTGTATTCAGTGTCAAGTGTTTTTTGATCATTTAGATAAAAAGAAGACCTTAGATTAGATCAGGCATGGGCAAAGTTTTTGATGCAAGGGCCACATTGGGTCTTTACCATTAAAGTTAGCATTTCATCTGTTGTACAAAAACAACAGGCCGTAGAAAGGTTTTATACAGTTACTGAGCAATGGGACACAACGGCAAAAGTGTTCCACACACCTTTTATCATCGCGAAGACATGGGTCGACATTTGCCATTACGCAAACAAACAGTTTCTAGATTAAATATGTGCAATAGTACAGTACCTGGACATGGTGTAAAGAGAGTCTCTGTGTGAGGATAACACAGCTGCAGTTTCCCTGAGTCAGACGCTGCTTTTAATAGTAGACTTAGACAGACTATTGATCCACAAGGGAAATTGCTTTGTCACAGTAGCTCAAATAGTGATCTTAAAATAAACAAGAACAACAAAATAATAAAATGTGAATAAAGAATCAGAATATACAGTAGGTACTCTGCATATACAGCACATACTGTGTCTGGGAATACAGTATAGTACAGTGTACACATTTACAGGTATAAAATACAAGATAAGATACTACATGCTAAAAATAGAATGATAGATCTTGAATTTTCAATATATACAAAGATGAAGCAGATAAACATGAAGTCAGTTTAAATTAACAATGTAATAATAATTTGCAGTTCGACTGCGACTCATCAAAAATCTCACACAACCCACCTTTGGGTCCCGACCCACTGTTCGAGAACCAATGATTTAACCGATAAAAGAACTCAAACCTGTCTCATAATTAAGTTTGCTGTGAGCACAAACTCAAGCTTGTTTAATTGTCTTTTCTTTCCTTTTTCCGTGTCCAGGACTTCACCTCAGTGAGTAACTTTTCATTTTTACATTATTGCACCCTGGAGCTTACAAGCCTTGAGTTATGAGTTACTAAAATGGCCATTTGTAGGAATAATATGTTGTTTTTTCCTCTTTCCTTCTCCAAATCTCACTGCTGACTCTGAACATGGCCGTCCTCATCAGGGGGTGAGTCCATGCATTGGTTTGTTCCATCTTTCCTTTCACTGCGCAGATGCAAAACGAGCAGGAACAGAAATTAATTACACATTGAGAAGTTTGTAGGTCAGTGAAATCAAGTAGTACTACTCATTATAGCACGAGGGCGATATTGACAAACTTGAATATTTACAAGATGTTAAAATAATACAGAGGCTGCTGTAGTGCGACTTGATGTAAACACCTTTGTGTAAAACCATGTCCTTCTGGTGCTCATCAGCGCTGGGATCTGTTTAATCAAAATTAAAAGAAAAAAAACACAAAAGACACTCAAAAAATAGACGATATATAAAAACCCTGTCTTAACACATGGACTGACTGAATAAAAATATTATGCCCAGTCCAGCCATGTGTTAATAAAGGCTTTTTATATACTGTATATTATTATTTACCTCAAGAAACATCACAGTTGGGATCATCTCTTCATCAGACAGTACTTTTGCAATGTATGTGTGACTTGTCGTGAGGTCTAGTACAATAGCCTGGTGTCACCAGCCTGACTCCATGTATGAGATACATTGGAAGACAGTCTGGGATCGCGCCGTGAGCTGCTCAAACTCTGGTGAGAACGCCACCAGACCAATCACAGCACGGGAGGCGGTGTCATTTTCAGCACCGTTGCGCCATTGGCTGGCTTGCTAATTAAAGACTAGAGGCGGGACTACGTAAATGCAGTAGGAAGAGTGGTGAAAACGTCCTTTTTTTAAAAGAAAGGCCTTCAGAGCAGCCAGTTGCTGTGGTTCTATTTCATCCCTCCTGACCACCAGAGGGCAGTGCTGAAAGCACGGAATGAATGGTCCCTTTGCACATGCGCAGTTCGAGTAGTAATACCAACAGAGTCACAACCTGTGACGCTCGGGTGGCCAATCAGAGTCTGATGACACCTGAGGCTCTGTTCCTACAGAATCTTCTCGCGAAAACGCAAGGATTCTGAGTGACAGAGAAACTCTGGCGGTCATCCGGGATTCATAGAACCGTAGTTACATACGTAACTTTCGTTTTAAGGACAAGTTCAGCTCATTAAAAAGAAAAGATAAGGCGACGCTCCATTGCGGCCGCCATCTTGACTAGTTTATAAACGCTGAAAATGACACATCGCTGCCTCCCGTGCTGTGATTGGTCTGGTAGCATTCTCACCACAGTCTAAATTACAACTAATTTAGACTAAATTATGTGTGGGAATGAATGAATATTTTAAATGTCATACACATACGCCGTGTGTCCAGCCCCCATGGGTTTAAGTGACATTATCAACATTCTTTGGGAGATAATGCCAGCTTCATTGAGCACATACATATCACAGATACTGGTCAGTGAGTAAACTAGGTGTAAACCATGTCAAAGCCAGACAGATGCCTCACTTAAATGCATTACAAAAGCATGAATTCCATTATCTCTAATAAAAATGAATAAAGTTTAAAATTGCAGATGACCCAGAATGCTAACTAGTTTGAGTACCATTAGCGTAGAATATAGTAGGCAATCTCAATAACATTGTCTCAATAATATTCTATTATCTTGTTTACATATGCTTTTTCTATCACAGTTTTTGTTATTTCTGATAGCAGAAAATAAACGGGTACAGTCAGGTACAGTTGTGCTCATAAGTTTACATACCCTTTTTAATCTTTTCCCTGACATTCTCAGGGTATGAAAACTTTTGAGCACAGCTGTATGTCTTAGCCACAATAAGGGAAAGAGCATATGCTCCAAAACGCTGTATCACGTCTCAAATGTAACTTCTCACGAACGTCGCCTGTTCTTCCTGTGCGCTGCGTGTCGTATCTCCACAATCTCCAGCAATAAAAAAAAAACGGGGGGGAAACAACATCAAAGCGTCCCGCAAAAAGACTTAGCACCTTCCCAGGGACACAAGCCGCATTGTTCTCCAATTAATCCCAGCTGCTCTATTACTTTCAGATTATCTTTAAGTGGGTAAAATCTAAAGGCAGTTTCTTAATCCCTCCCCATCTCCCTCGCACTTCAATGGCCCGCCGTGCTATCTTGTCCGGGCGGGGAAGGCGGGGGGCTTAGGTTGGCTCTTAGAAGGTGGTCCGACGCTAGCCAAGGGGGACAGTGTGAGAAACGGTGACCGAGGAGGGGACAACAAACATGGGCTCAAATCTCTTAAGCGCACAGGGAGACGAATAAAAGGATTTGGGTTGTCAAGGGGCGCAGGAGCTAAAAAGCTATCTGTTCATAATCCTTTTGATAGTGGACCTTTGAAATGCGTGATCTGGATGTTTCAACACCGGCTTCTCAGGAGAGATGAGAGGGAGATTGTCCACAGCAGCGCCCCGGGTCCAAACTTTTATCATCAAGGGTCATATATTGAAGATTTAAAGGCAAAAGGAAATTAAACAAATTTGATAAAAATACATTTTTATTGTCCTTTTTGCCACAAACACACATTTATCAAGTGATGACTGAAGGCCAGGACAAGAAGAGCTGCAGCTCCGACTGGATGTTAGCTGAGGACTCTAGTCTAATCTTTAGCCTGTTCGTCCATGGGAGTGGCTCTCTCCTCATTGTAGTTCTCCTTGAGGTTTCTCAGTTTTTCCCACTGTTTTTATTATTTTAATTTTATCCTTGCTGTGGAGGAGGCTCTAAGGATGGGGGATACTTTAGGCTTGTTTTATTTGGACATTACATTTGTCTGGATGTTGCATTTGCTCCTTGTGTTGATGTGTGTACAGTCCTGTGAGGCGACTGTTGTTGTGATAATTGGCTTCACAAAAATAAAATGATTGATTGATTTAACTTGAATGCTAACATCTAAAATAGAGTTTTGAGTTAATCCTGTTCACTTTGGTTGTTTCTTCCTGGCTTCGTCTACGGTCCAGCGCTTCGATCTGTACTTCCTAGTTATATTATGTACTGTACTTGTTCAAATCCGCAACAGTCCTTGACATTTTTAAAGGCCGTAATTCCATTCTCAGCCAATCCGTGCTCAAAGTGTGAACACCGTGGCGCCACAGAGTTGCTAACCACGTTTTTGGATGAGAGAGAAAGCTAGACAAGCCAGACTGACTCCATGTATGAGATACATTGGATTGCACCGTTGGCCGCTCACACTCTGGTGAGAACGCTACCAGACCAATCACAGCACGGGAGACAGGAGTTAGGGATGCGTCATGTTCAGCGTCTACAAAGTAAACTAGTCAAGATGGCGGCCACAACAGAGCGATGTTTTAGCTTGGCCTTATCTTTTGTTATGAATGAGCTGAACTTTAAAGTGGACATATCATGCATTTCAATTTTAAAAACAGGCTTAATATCTTTCATTAGGATGTCTGTGCCTTGATATTTTACATTTTATACATTCAAATAATGCCTCTGTGAAGATGATATGATACTCAAATTATAGTATGTGTCAGGGCTCATGAGGATTTGGCCTGGAGCGCCCCTACAGGCAACAGGGGGAATCGCATTGTAAAAAACAAACAATTAGCGTTGATTTCAACATGTGGCTGTAGCGCAACCGAGTGGCTGGGTCCACGCTGTGAGACAGAACGGCTCAGAACTGATCAGTTTTGGATTATTGGCTTTAAAAATGCGGAGGACAGTTTGGGGGTTTGAACAATGACGTAATTGTTACCAGGAAGAACAAAACCCAGCGCTGTAGAAGTCTACGTGACAGGCCAAACGCAAACAGGATTCATTCAAAACTGCGTGAATGAAGTGAAATACTGCTCCAGGTCTGTTTTTGACGAGGGACCAACAATATAACATGGTTAAAAGCTTTAAAAAGTCGATTTAGCATGATATGTCTCTTTTAAAACCACAACAACTGGCTGCTCTGAAAGCTTTTCTGAAAGGACCACTATTTGCCACTATTCCTACAGCATTGCCATAGTCATACAATTTGCAAGCCAGCCAACGGCGCAACAAAATGCTGCATTACTAACTCCCGCCTCCCGTGCTGTGATTGGTCTGGTAGTGTTCTCAATCCCAGACTGTCTTCCAATGTATCTCATACATAGAGTCAGTGTGGCTGGGCCAGCTAAGACAAAGCCCTCACTGCTCCCTGCGAGGGGAGCTCCAGGCCCAATCCTCACCAGCCCTGGCCTCTGTATTTCAGAGCAACTGTGTAATCTTTACAGAGTGTGATACTGGGCTGTACAAAATAAATTGATTGATCCAGATCATGATTAACTTGTGCTATAAATTTCCACCTCTATGGCAATTTGGACCAATTCCTGATTTCCATTTATGTGCTCGGCCAAGGTTTAACTAAATGAAGGGGCGGAAAGAGGGTTTTAAAACATGGAAGACAACAGAAACTGCTGTTACTACACCTTAAATTGGACTCCGATGGTACGGTATGGGACACTGGGAGGGAACAGTACTTTGATGCCACGGTAACTCAAAAATGTCAGTACTGAATAATTCAGGGGGAAAAAAGAGTCCTTAGGGCACTGATTGATGAAAGGACAACATATACATAACACAAATATCGTCAAAAAATAAAAAATTAGACATCACTCACTCCTATATGTAAGAGCATATCGTTTGATGGGACTGATTTTGGACACTTATCAGATGTATTTTATTGATTTTCCATCTAATGCTGCCTTCATGTGGTAAAGATGATCCTGTGGTAAAGATGATCCTTTCCAGTTGTGAAGTGGAATTATGAACGCATTGTGCATCTGTGCTTTTGTGGTCATAGCAAAGTTAAACATTGAAAAACACCACAAACCACAATGTAAATGAGCCAATTTGCGTGAGAAAATAGTCTACAAACCAGTGACCAACTGCTGCCTTTGCATTTGCTCGCTCTAACTAAGATTACGTAGGCAATAATAAATAGTGTAGGCTTCATAACAATCAGCTAAAGGACATGGTCGCAGCTCTCAGTCTTGTTGAAAGTCCAAAGGGCATCTCAGAAAGTCGCTTATTAAAATCATTTCCCAGTTTTCCAATGAAAAATCCAAGATAGGATGTGATGCCACACGCAGGCAGCTTGAAGTTTCATAACAATGCATCTTGCAGCACCACGTAAACAGACCAGATCTAGGAGCGATTAGAGGATGATATTTAAGTAGTTTTTATTTAAGTAGTACATTGATATCGTACGCACGTGTCTTTTACACCGCACAACGTGTCGTGTGACTATGGGCTTCACTGAAAACTCTGGAGGAGGTAGTTTCGTGTCTCAGCGGGAGGCCGTTTTCAGACGCTCTGACTCTTGTGAACTGGGCCGAATGAGAACTCGAGGAGAACGAATATGTGTGATTGGCTAACTCATGATCGATAAATATTTGTTTTTATGGCTTCTCACATTTATAGCTGGTCAAATAACTGTCTGTAATTCATTTTATTTACTTACTTATACTTAAGAATACGGCTGGGTACCGTTTTCCTATACCAGTACTTTAACGATACTTGGTTTACAACACCTGCATGATACTTTTTACAATATCTTTACGGAATTATCTAGAACCACCCTACCAATAAGAGTAATTTATTCCATAAAAAGACTGTTTATTTTCATTTTTTTATCATGCATTTGAATTGAACCAACAAACTAACTTTCTCTAGTTAGTTGGTCAGAGGATCTAAAGGAAAATATTTATTCTGTACCATTTTTTTCTATACCATTAGTACCTAAAAAAATTCCAGTACCACACTGGTATTGTTTGACTGTACAGTGCCCAGCCCTACTTTAGAAAGTACCAGAGTAGCCACAGAGAGGAAGTTGAAACTGTGATAAACTATCTCCTCTGTGTGTAAGACCTCATATTAGGCACACAGCGATGTTTGCTGGACAAAGTTGCGTACTGCAGTATTATTGTGCCAAATGCGTTTTATAACATCTCAAAGTTCTCGTGTAAAAGCCGATGTGGAGAGGACGCGACTGGTGCGCTTTGCTGGAGACTGCTGCTGTGTAAACGGCCCCTAAAGGGACTGTAGGTTTTCACAGGTGTCACTCTCTACACTGTAAAAGCAGGGATTACTCTTCCTTTATCCCTGAAGGACTCAAATGCTTCCTGCTCTCTGCAAATGTTTGTTGGGATTGACAGATTTGGGGGATACACTTCTGAAAACAGGATTTAGAATTTGAATAGCTTTGATCTGATAATGAAGTTTTTGAAGGCTTGAACTGTTCAAGAGGAAACAGTACAGGTAAAAGTCTTTTTTCCCCCTCAATTTTCAGATTTTGGGCCAGAGCACTCTCTTAACATATACACTTTCACCTGGAAACAAAGAAATGACTTAATCTTCACAACAAGGCTTTTGATTATAGCATTGATTTGACATTTCTCCATAAAATTCTCAAAATACAGCAGTACTGATACAACATACAGTGATATTTTACATTTCGGAACCCACAGAAGTGAATATTTCAGGTTTTTCCACTAGACTATTTATGTGGGATGAGTTGGTCATGGATTGTGTCTTTGGTGAGCGATAGAGCAGGTCGCAGCAACCGAATATCAGTTGGAACAGTGGAGCTACGTCATACTGGTTCAGGAAGTATACACACCTTCATTTTACAGAAGATAAAGTATGATTTCCTTCTGTCATTTGTTTTTGTTGTCAAGATGAACATACTTTACTTTTTTTTTACGGTTTGACAATGAGGATTGATCAGGTGTCAGCAGGGCATTCAAAATTTAAAACTAAGTCATTACATAAGTTAAAGTCTTACATATCAGGCGTATCATGCTAAATTCACTTTTTCAAGCTTTTAACCATGTTATAATGTCGTTCCCTCGTCAAAAACAGACCTGGAGCAGTATTTCACTTCATTCACAGTTTTGAATTAATCCTGTTTGCGTTGACTTCTGCTACGCTTGGTTTTCTACTTCCTGGTACAAATACGTCATTGTTCAAACCTCCAAACTTTCTTCCACATTTTAAAGCCATTAATCCAATATTGGGTCAGTTCTGAGTCGTTCTGTCTCATAGCACGAACACTGAAACTCCACTGCGATACTAGCCACATGTTTAAATCAAAGCAAATAGTTTATTTTTACCATGTGATTATCACTCTTGGCTGTAGGGGGAGCTCCAGGCCAAATCCTCATCAGCCCATGTACTAATATTTATGAACATTGTGTCATCTTCACGAGGCATTATTTGAATTTGTAAAATAAAATATAAATGCACAAGACATCCTTATGAAAGATTTTAAGCTTGTTTTTAAGATTTATACATGATATGTTCACTTTGAATGCCATTACAAAACCTTAAACTTCTCTTTAATTCCAAATTTAATTGAAAAAAATAACATTCCTTTATCTTTTACACCAGGGGTTTTCATGGAGGGCCGCTTATTGAATTATATTCGTCATGTCAATCAAACATTCAACAGGCTTCATTAAAAACCTTTCTGCACATCTGTATTTAGTCTGGAACCTTAACCTTTGCAAGCTGTCTCTTCAAGAAAATATTAGTTTTTGAGGTTTTAATTGTGTAGAATTGTTGAACTTGCAGAAAAAGTATAATTTCTGGCGATTCATCAAGAAGCTTGCGGGCCACCAAAAATTGGTCTGAGGGCCGCATTTGGCCCCCGGGCTGCACTTTGGGCACCCCTGTTTTACACCATAAATTCATTGAAAATAGTAAAAGTAACTTCTTTGTCCATTTTACACACAATTTTGCCAAATTCATCACATTACAATATCACAATTTTACTTAAAGGTGACTTATGTAACTTTTTAATTGGAAAATAAACAAAACAACAACAACTTGCATACAGTATTTGAACTTTTAGTGGCCCAGTGGCTGTACGATGCTCCAGGAACAATTGTTTTATGGTTTCTGGTAAATTTCTGGTACAAAACCCTAAAAAACAATTGATCTTGGAGCATCATAGAGGCTGCTGTGATGGAAAGGTCAAATACACACTAATGTTTTGTTTTTTTTCACATAAAAAGTTACATAGTGCACCTTGAAATAGTGTTTGCAAATGTGTAGAAATGACAAATGCTTCAGTTTGTTGTGTTTATATAATTAAAAATACAATAAAATAGCAGTAGAAAGCCTTACAACTGACTTGCTGTCACCGGCACAAACCCTGAAACCAATTACTCCATGATTAGTCAAACAGCGACAGCCTAGTTCCTCCATATTTGACATACGTCTCATCCTTCTCCCTGTGTTTTTCTCTCCGGTGATGCTCCTGCTGCCGTTTCCTGCTGTGACGCGCTTCCTCTGCTCCTCAGTTTGTAAGTACACCCACGGCCCATCACTCTCTCTCCTCCCGGGGCTTTGTGCCGGCCGTCGTCCCGCTCGGCTGGGGTGGCGGGAGGGGGGCGCGGACCGAAACGAGACGCATCCTGCCCCGTCTCGTCCGTCAAGCCGGCCGCCAGTCACGCGTCCACGCTCCTATCTGTCTTTCTGTTCGACAAGCAGCGCATACGTCTGCCGGCAATTTCTCTGAAGGTCTTTTTGCAATAGGTGGCGTTCACGTGGCATCACAACGTTCTAAAGAGTTAAAAATTTGAGGTGGAAGGAAAATGAATATTCCATGGCAGTAATTATGGGAACAGTGAAAATGCAGATTTCTAGTCTTAGTTTATTGCTAATTTCTCTGTAATCCCTGGGCCAATCCACACTAAATAAAAAGTGTCACAAATGCAATGTCTTCTCTGTCAGCACATATGAACTAAGGTCTAATTATTTTCTCATAAAGGTGTCCAAGAGTGGAGACAATATTCAAAAACGTGCACGATGTTGGCCAGTAGAAAGGTTTTCAGCCATAAGAATAATATGGCAGGTTTGTGAATCCAATCCAAGTACAACATTTGTCAATTTTCTTTTTGAAAATTTCTTTCAAAAACTGTTTCTCTCCCATAGAGCTGTATTGGCACCTGCTCCAGCTGAAATAGAGTTCTATAACAAACGCAACTTATTGCTTATGATTCGTGTTCAAATTTAGCAGAGCTTACTGTGATGAAAGTGTACAGTATATTAATGATTGAAAACTGTATATTATAGTGAAATGAAGGCAAATTTCTAGTAGTAGTATTCAAAATGTTTTGCAATTCGCACTATAATTATTATAAATGATTACATTTTACAGTGGAGTCCCTGTGTTAGTGGAATATACTGTATATATTGCACTAAAAGCAAACTTGTTACTGTCAGATACAAAACAGATCCTGTCTCATCCATCACCAGCCGCCAATCAAACTGGCCCCTGTCTATCTGTCTTACAGTCTGACAAGCCTAAAACAAAGGCATTACAGACGAGTTGGGTAGTAACTGTATTTAAAATACGTATTTAGTATAGGATCAAAAGTCATATCCCGATATATTTAGGTTGAATATCGAAATACGATATATAACCCAATATTTTTTCCACAGAGTGAGAGCTTTGAAATAAAATGTTCAGTCCAAGTCAAAGCCAAATATGAGTAGTTTTGTTGAAAACTCACTATACAATGTAAACATAAACACTGTATTACAAAGCTCTGTAAGGTACACATTTAAATAAAGAAATGTCTTAAATAAAAATAATATAAAATAAAATAGGTCAATCTTTTTCTGAGGGCAGCATTTATATAAAGACATAACAAAATGAAGTGCTCAGTTTAAGGAAAACGTTTTTAAACATCAGCTTGACCTGTTTCTTTTTGTTAACTTTATAGCTTTTCTCAACAGTCTCAAGTTGTATATCGATATATGCGATTTGGTCTATATCTCATTAATCAAAGCTGTATGAAAAGATGCTTTGTACCAGACTTTAGCTCTTAGCTTGGAGCTAAAGTTGGAGTTTCCATCTTCAAAATACGTAACTGTCTTGTGTGTTTATACTTCCACTTCTTTTGGGGAGAAGGAAGCAGGACCACTTGTAATCTCAATTTTCAACAGCTTGACGTTCATGTGGTATATCAGGTTCATGCATGGGGCCTCAGGGTTGCCGTGGGAAGTGACAAACGATTAAATGAAACAATCTGCTCCGGCACATTCCTAAAGTACTCTGCTTTAGACCCGTCCTGAATGATGAGACGCTCAACCATTTCATCTCCACTTTCCGATTGACTCCAGTGCATTTGTATCTGTGCACAATGGGAGGTCATGACCCCACTCACGACAGCGCGGTACAATCTTGTCCATCGGCTCGTCACAAAAGGCCGAGCTGTGAGTCTGTGTGGCAGGAGAGAGAGAGAGAGGGAGGGAGAGAGGAAGTGGGGGACAGTATGTTTGAGATCGATGCCGTCTGTGTCGGAGAGGCTCTGCTCTTTTGTCCGCCCCTGTCGCTCTGTACGACGGATGGCTCGTGTTGATGGGCCACGAATCCGAGAAAAAATAACTAAAAGGAACTCATTTTTGCCACAAATGAAGCATAAATTATGGTTGGATCTGTGCTTTACCGTTTTGAGGCGAGATACGGCAGGTGAAACCATAGATTTTTCATGAGGTGGGCCGTTTCGAGATGCATGCATAGTTTGGTCCCTAAACAGAGTAGCTACCATTTCAAAGTAGAGAAATGCCTAAACCCACACTTTACGATGGTAGGTTTTGCAGAGTCGCGGACCAGGAAAGCTCTCCAGCTGCACATTTTTCCTCTGACTCTCGCTCCTCTCACCTGCCTCGTCCGTGCTCGAATATTGACATATTTGGTATTATCCACGTGGAGTGCATAAAGTCCACAACAAGACGCTGTATGTCATATATGATAATAGCTAGGGCTGAAACAACAGACAGAGCCAGAATTGCAATAAAAGTTGGTATTTTTGATGAAAACCCTGTCTCTTTAAAGGTAGGGTACAGTTTTTCCACACATCTGAGGTAAACTTGTCCAAATCTAATATATAACTATACCCCCCAACCAGCGTTTCTTTAGTTTCATGAGGTTAAACAACAACAACAAAAAAAACATTTTCACACGCTTTTCTCAGCCAAATGATGGATCCATTAATTGTAAAAAATAATCAGCCAATTAATTGATTACCAAAATAATCATTAGTTGCAGCCTTAATAATATCCTCTCTGGGACAAGCTAGTGAAGACAATACTCGGACATCTCGCGCATGTGCAGATGCTACTAAACTTTAAACTTTAAAACCAATTTTCATCGCGTCACTTTTATACTTTACTCTTACATCGAGATCTTCCCTTCAGAAGCACCAACAGACTTCAACCTTTTCGGTCTTGTACCTAACCATATTCTGAAGATTTTTTTTTTTTTTCAGAGGGATTTTTTTAAAATATTTAAGTCCTACCCTGATTTATGGAGTTTTGAATCCCAAAAAACAAGTCAAAATTTGAACTTATACAGATTTATCCACTGCCATTGAGTTTTCAGCTTCCCTCCGCCTCAATTTTAAACTTTAGGCTCTTAAGTTGTGATGTGAATGTTGTGATGCCACATGTTTGCAACATTAAAAAGTGGGATAAATAGGTGGGACGGGGGGCAGAAGCCTAAATGCCCGTGAAGTGCAACCAAAAGAGGGACATGTGGTCAGTGTTGGGGAGTAACTAAATACATGTATTTAGAATAAGTATTCAGAATACTAATTTTGAGTAACTGTATTCAGGTACAAATACTCTCTCATTTGAGGGTATTTCGAATACAGTTACTTTTCAAATACCAAAGGAATACAGAGCGAGAGAGAGGAGGAAGAGAGAGAGGGAGGGAGAGAGTGAGGAACGAGAGAAAAAGAACAGGGAGAGGAAGGAGAAAGGGAGAGAGGAGAAGGAGAGAGGGTGAAAGAAGAGAGACAGAGGAGAGAGAGAGAAAGAACAGACAGAGAGGGAGGGCGAGAGAGAACGAAAGAAGAGACAGACAACATATTTTTAATCTTTCACCATATTTATACAAAAATATAATTCAAATCAAGGTGAAGTATCTAAGTATTCAGAATACAGTACACTGATTGGGCA